>JAGVSQ010013611.1:0-11013 GCA_022683975.1 Rhyacophila evoluta
AGATCCATATGCTCCACGTTGGGAGCGAACATGGTATAAAAAAAAAAAAATTATAAATGAAACACGTTAAATTCTATGGAAAGGATGTTCGATATATTTATTAACCTTTATCCCTATCAATTTAATTTATTAAATATGAACATCTAAATATCTGTTAATAAGAAAACTATAAAATTAAACGGATTGATTCTATTTTTTACCAGGTCCATCAACTCTAGAGATGTATGATTGTAAATATGCACTACACTATAAAGAACTTATCTTTATACATATTTTTTTACATGACAATTACGATAATTGTACGATTCTTTGGGCACCTATACCTCTTCATTTGATTTGAATATTTAATTCAGAGATACAGAAATGGTCACCCAGCAGGTTGAGCAGTTGGCTAATAACTAATTATCGTGTTAACAATGCCAAAAATCCACGTAATCTATTTATGGACAGCGTATATATTCACACTGATAATTTTAATACGCTCCAATTTTGTAGCGAATATGGCAAAATATATTGCATATCAAAAGTGTTATATTTTTATGGATTGATAGCAATATTTTTCGCGATTATATCAATTACGGAAGTTGTTTATAGTAAAAGTGTAGAATTAAAATATAAATTACACTATTGATATATGAGGGGGAACTATGGCGAAATTGAAAGAAGAATATTTTGAACGAGTATTTTTTCCATAAAATAACCATATATCATCTTTTTCAATGTTTATTTTCGAAAATGATTTTATCTAGAGGTTAATATGCTGTATGATTCTTCATACGGAAAAATACTTGTTCAAAATCTTCGTCTTTGAATTTCGGTATAGTGGAACAAGTTCACTTTAGAACTACACCCCTCGTAATGTAATGCTGTTTGAATAAATAATGTAATAACAATGAGTTATACAAAAAAACATGTCCAGTCAAATCGATTAAACTCAAAGTAACGCCTTGTACAAAAAATAATGCTGAATCAATATTAATATGTAGGTCATATTACTGCCCACTATGAGTATTGAGGGCGAACATGGTTTGGTCAGCGACAAGAAAATGCGTAAAAAACTAATGAAAATCCAGGTAACGCGGTGAGCTCGGAAAATCAAGGTGAATATGAAATTCATGGTCATTTTTTTTCGTTTTTAACCTTATTTCATTTCAGGGTGAACGATCTTGTTAATATTTATTTGTTTCATAAACAGAAACTATTATTATATTAATATGTCTCGCTATTTTTATTGAGCCGATAAATGATGTGGATAATTAATTGATAAGTATGGTGTTTTTTTATTAAGTAGATTTAAAAGTAACTAGCAATAATTAAATTGATAAAGCGGTATATGAATCAATAAGCTATACACGTTCAAGTTTCCATGCACAATCATTTGTATGTGACTGTTATTTTTTTCCCCGAAAATGGAAGATTTACTGATTTGAAGTAACCCTACGTGTATTTGATATAAACTTTAGAGTTAGTAGACCGGCCATTTACCGTCATAAAATAAAATAACAAATGAACCATAGAACAATCGTGAGAAACCCGCGATTGAAATTTTAAAGAAACAAGTAAGATTTAGTATGAATTTTATATTATTAAAAATGTAATATGATATTTTAATACTTACATAGCATATAATACATTTTTCTTGATTATTAGATTATTGAAAAACGTACTAATTTAAAAGTTATTGAATGTTTCGTGGGTGCTTATTTAAATTTTGGTCGTTTTGCGCTTGGATTTTTGTAATATTTGCCCATAAAACCTTGGAGTTGGTTATATTTAGTGTATTTTTTGTTTATAAATAAAATAATACATTCAATAAATACGTACATTTATTGAAAAAACACGTGAAAGTGGCATTATGATAATACTTTAAATAATTTAGAATAGGTATGATCAAAAAATTATTTTAATTGAGTAATCTGATATTTAAACATCAAAGCCGAAAAAGTTTAAGCCACATGGACGGTTTTTGGATATTATTTTTTGTAAATTGTTAGTATGTATGCGGATTAGAAAAAACTCCGATTACTTCTGCTGGCTGTATATTTCTGATTGTATGTTTGTCATATTAAAGTATTTATATTTTGGAAGAATTTATGCAGTAAAATTAAAAATTTACATTAATGAATATTTTTATATTGTAGAATAATACAGCTATATGCTGTGTCATACAATATGCATAATCATTTCAAGCTGATAAGAAAAGCCAAACTCAAATATTATAATGTCTTGGTGGCACGCATGCATTTAATTTGAAATAGTTTGTGTTATAATTAGTATGGATTGAAGTATAGACAATCAGGTCACACGTATTCCGGAAATGCAAATGATCTCACTGCTCTGAACATCTTCAGAAATGTTAGTTAGTCTATTGGCAAACTCCCTCAAAGCTCTCGTCTTATAACATTGTATCCATTATTAAAATATTACCAAGAATTTTCACCCAGTTGGTGCCATTATAAAAAATAAATTACATTGATATTTATCGCTAAAAATAATAATAAAAAAAAAACATCATTTAAGTTTCCCTATTTTGTAACTTAATTGTCATCTAATATTTTTAGTTGTTTTGAAAATTGAATTAATGTTTCATTTGATTAGAACAAATTCAAACTGACAAACATATTGTGTATTGAGTTGATTTATTTTAGGGAATTGAGAGAGGCAAATATTTTAGTACCGAATGACAATTGTTTATGTATGCCTAAATATTTACATACGTGATATTGATATTTAGTCCCATGTGTACTTAGCAATTACCTTTGAGCTCCAATAATCCTTAAATTATACATCTTCATACTTAGGTATCTACGATATATATATGGAAGTACATTTTTTTTACTATGTCCACTCCGAAAGTGATGCATATAGATCTTCACAGTGTAAGGAACAATATCCCTTCCACAAATTGAGTATACGGATCTCTGCTAGTTAAACACATATATTGAAAGATATTTATAATGAGAATTAGTTATCAGCTAATTGTTCAAGCTTGTTATGCATCTGTGGATTCATCAGGTAATTTTGTTAATCCAACCCGCAATATCCCGCTCGAAAGTGAGCACCCCAATCCCTTGGCTAACGGAGAGAGGAAATACTATATGAACCCCGCTTAGATAATCTTAAAGGACGCAAGACCGAATACGCAATGGGTTGTTTTAAATTAAAATTTAGTTTTGAAATATGCAAAAAAAATCTTTACTGTGTGAAGATTTATATAATTCATTTTAAATTGGTCATCTTCAGACTGATGATGTGCTCAGATTTTGGAGAATATATTGTCATATAAATCGATTGTAGAAAGGAAAGAGGATGCAACCCACACAGAAAAAAAATTACGAGAGGCACAAAAAAGTCTTTTTAATCGTTTTGCGCCAAAGTAAAAATATTAAATTAACACTAACTTGAAGTACATGGAGACTAAAGCTGGTGTTTTATTTACGCAGAATTATTTACATAATAATATACATAGCTTTTTTCGATAATCACAATGTATACAGCTTAATACACGCTCTATCAAAAAGACGTAAGCTCCAAATGCCGAATTAGTATCTAAATTTAACATGAGTTTGAAAAACGGAGGAATTGTAAAATTTGCGACCAGAAAAAAAGACTACGACATCAATTATACTGGTTTTTCTCAAATAATTTGTTAAATCAATATCAAATTGGGCATATAAGACACCATGTTTAGTCTTCGTACACGTCAAAATACGTATTTTAATATTGAATAGATCTTTTTATGCCTCATGTAAAATTTGTGCTGTGTCGGTTACGTACTTTCGCCTTTTTACAGTTGATTTATTCCTATCTACCGTGAGTGCACTTTTTGTCAAATTTGAACTTTATACGAAGTTTTATTCTAGTCTCTATTTAACATCATAATTAAATATTGATAATTAATATTTTTGACTGATGGTGCTTGATAGAAATTGATTTTAAATTCTAAATTAATTAAAACTGGTAAACTGGTTTCACATATGGAAGTTTACTAGTTTTAAATTATTAAGAATTTAAATATTGATAAGTTTTCAACGGCAATAAAACTGTATAAAAAGTGGAATTTAAAATTACGATTTACTTATTATTATCATGATTACTCCTTTAATTTCAATAAAAAAATATTTAATATTGCTCTCAACATTTGTATTTTAACAATGGAATCCATGTAATAAATAATTTCCTAGATTTTTATTTTTTTTAAATAAATAAATAAGGAAATGTAACACGAACAATACAACACTATTTGCTAACATTTTACCAAAGTGTACTCTATAGTAGATAGGAACTAGTTGGCTCATATGTGCTTAAATCAAAGTAAATGTTTTATTGTGGGTGTTGATAGAAAAGTTGATAGATATCACGTGGTGTATTGTATAATTGAGTAATTTAAAATGGTCCGTGAGACTATTGGTGAGCGTTGGGTTGTTTACATTTGGTGACGGTGGCAACGCGAGAGAAAACTGAAAACTTCGCGGGCCAAAAGTTGAACTGTGGCGATGCGGAGGCGAGATTTTCCGACCCTGTCTATCGGTATCGATCGCGCAGCATCGGCCCGTCCGAAATGCGCGCCGTCTCTCTTCAGCGCGGCGCCGTTTTCATCTCGCGGCGATCTTCACAATGGTAACGTCCAGGGTTGCCAGCGCGACGATAATTAATTCAAAGCGAAATGAAAACATTCGCGTTTTGAAATTCGCGTGGGATTCACATCCGCTTTCCATATATCTGAATTATTTTGCGTATCGTACTGTATTTACATTTATTTGGAGTATGAATCCAATTCCCTATCTGTCAGATTTAAAAAATCCGCCCGTTGCCCGTTGGGTTGAACAAAATTAAATGAAAAACAATTCTGGTGAAATAATATGTCAAGACGTCTTCACGAGGCAATTAAAAAATCATATAATATATACATTTTTATTTATTTCCCCTCCACTACTCACGCATACAAACTAATATACCATGGCGTGCTGAGCGTGAAGCGTTTTTTCTTTCAACTTGTCAGAAGTTTCCCATGACTGTTGTTGGCGTGCACTAGAATATCAACGATTCCTTTTAAGTAATATATTATAAAATAACTTAGCTTTGTTAAAATTAAGCCGTGTTGTAGAGAGAATAGATTTTGTCTATTCGTATAAATCTATCTACTATCTAATTTTATTGTCTTTTAATTCGTTAATGGTAAAGATTCATAAAATGTACAGAGAAAACCGCCTTTTCATGTTCGTCTTACTAAAAAGTTTTTTTATAAATGTAAGTAAAGCACTATTTCTTAACAGAATAAATATAATTCTAGTTATTATAAATGATTCCTTTTGAATCATGGTGATATATCATTCAATGAGAAAAATGCATTGTTTGTGTTAACTACGTGTTTATCATATTATGATTGATCTATTCAATTATTTCGAGATAATATAAAATATATTAAATTAATGCCGATATTATGTGAAAAATATATCTTTTTCATTCGGTTTTAACGTCTTTAGATTGGATTAATAAAATATTTTTTTATTTTTATCATATTTTTTTCTAACTTATGATAATAATAATGTCTATTAATTAATTATTTGTATTATTTTAACATTGATAATAAGATCCGCACAATAATTTGTTTGTTTTCAATATGATAGAAGCGATTACGTTGCTAGGAAGACTAGACATGGTTATTTAGAAAAGGACAGTATCTTTCGCTTTAAGACAGTGAAGAATTCTGGCGGCAGACAGACGGGCTTAGAGACGATTCCTGGAAGTGACTTGAGACCGGCATCGGTTTGCAGTGCCAATGATACTGTAACAACAACTTCGAAGCCACCCAATTATTAAGTTACCGTCGGGTAACAGCAATAGGCTAAAGTTAAAGTTGTTTGAAATTTCCACATCACGTTTTATTTGATTGTAGTCCTAACGAGAGGAAGTTTTTAATTAATTCACTTTAAAAGGTTTCTGTGAATTATATGAAGAAAGTTTTCGTCAGAATTTATTTAATTTCAAAACAAATATTTATATTCAAGTGAAATTCTTTGAAAAGTGTGTGTTTTCCGCATTGCCAAACACGTTTGTTTTATAATTGTTAATATTATATAGGGTCCGTTTTATATTACAGACGGATTTCCTTTGGCTGCCATTTTGATTTGTGGTCATTTGTCAGTTTATATTTAATAATTATGGAAAAAGGTCGATTTTAATTTTTTATGGAAAATCTAACACCGCGACAACGTGTTAAAATTATTAAAACATTTCATTGAAATAATTGTTCAACCTTCCACAAAAATCATTATGAGTGGCGAGGTACATTTTGACTTGGTTGGCTTTATTAGTAAGCAAAATAGCCGCTGTTGGGGCACTGAAAGTTTTCAACTTATACACTAACGGCCATTACACTCTCGTAGAGTAACTGCATGATGCGTCATTTGGGTCTGCGCAAGCACAGGGCCATGTTTCTTACAGTTACTGGTCATCGTTACCATGCCATCCATATTGGTAAACTTTCCTGTGTCCAAATTGGCCTACAGCTTGAGCTACGATGGATTTTTTGTTTTTTATTGTTATTAAGTTTGAATATTTAATACATAATTTTGTATACAACATTTAAGAAATCTGATTAAATTAACAATTTCACATGGCTAAATAATTGATATAGTTCAATTATAAAACTGGTAAAAACAATTACAAAAATTTATTTTAATGGTTCTTACTGAGAATGGTTACACCATTGTTATTATTGTGAAAAACAAACGCCATTCAGTGAATTATATAATTGAAAATGACTTCTATAATCGTATTAGTTTTATCTGTGATAAGATAAGTTCTGGATTAATTGTATATTATACTAAAATTATAAATATCAGGCCGAGTCTTTATTATGTGTTTATTACAAGTTTTCTTTGTGTCCCATACGATCAATATATTTCGTATACTTCATACAAAATATATATTCTATTTCAGATAAATATAACACATTACAATTCTTCATTTCCTTTGTTAAGACTTTTTATATATGATTTGGTGTCCGCCACAAAAGAAAATAATACGGAAAATCTTCCTAGATAAAGTTCATATAGTATGTTCACTCATTTATGTGAAATCCAATTTCTCTTTAACTCTGCGTAACAACTCTTCAACGGCTGTGATTATACTGCATTAGTATTGTGTTTCTCATTATTATTAATCTTAAATATTAATACTTATATCTCAAACACAAAAAAACTATGTATTTAAACAGTTAGTTAAGAGTAATATCTATATTTTTAGTTTTATAGGCTTTTAAAAATCAATTTTACTGTGGAAAATATTGTACAATAAGTTAAATTTAATATTAAACGTATTATTTAGTCAAATATAATTTCACTCAAAACAAAATAATACCTCGTATGCCACACGAAAAAAAAAATTACAGATTTTGAAAACTTTGTTCACCATCATAACATAAAATTCCATATATTCTTTATGTATTTATTAAATTAACTAATACTTTTAATCTTGATATTAAAAATACTGAATTCGATTGAATGATATTGACTATGTAGAAATATTTTCATCTCTTGTATTCTTTTTTATGTGGTATACGAGGTATTGCTATGTTGTGACCGATTTACTATCCTATTAGATGACAAGATTTGGGAATCTAGTCTTAATAAAACTAATCTTCCATTGCAGATGTAGACTTTTAAATTCATGAAATTGGATTTATTTATTAGATTTTGTTATCATGTTCAAAAGTGGAGCGTAAGAACAGTATAAAAACATCTAATCCAGACTGGAGCAAACGAATGTCTTCATTGCAAATACTTTTTTTTGATATAATTTTTTCACGCAAATTGGTTGTCGAACAATTGGTCAACCCATTTGATTTAAGGAATATAAAATATAGGTGAAACGTGAAAGACAAATATTGTTTATTTTTTTATTAAGATTAGTTTTTATATTATGAATATCGGAATAGGAAAATATGTTTTTACTTAAATTGAATAGTTTATAATTAAGGATTAATAGTGTGTACAATAAACACATTGATGTGCTCTGGATTAATATTGAAACAATGTGAACGAACTATACATTGTATTGACGTAAAAACTGTAGCTTGTTACGTAGAATATCAAGTTTTCAAGCGGTCGTCGCCTTGCGTCGGTTCGACCGAGTCCACGCAACGGGTTCACCAAGAGCTGGAGAGTTCACGGAAGTGGTTCACGCCAGGTTCATGCGACGCCTTCTCTAGTCGTGGCCGGCTGACGGTTGCTCCATTATCCATACTGCGACTTCGAGCCGTGACTTGAATTATAAGTCGGGTTGTAACTCTCGGGAAATATCTCACGTTATTCAAAAGGAGTATTTTATTACTGGAAGCGGTTTTCCAGATGTATTAAATACGAATGGTATCATAAATAAATTATTTAGTATGATACATTGAACTTATATTATATTATTAAATAGTATTTTATTTATTTTATACAAAAAAAATATGTTTTTATTGCCTTTGTCTGTCGTTTTTTGTTATTCACAATATGATAACTCCTAAGAAATCTTTATTGCAATGCAGTTTTATCTCACTTATCGAATAGATATTTCCACAATCGGGTTCCTGGTATGGTATACTTTTATTTACGTATTTGTTTGTTACTTGAAAATATATCTACTAATATATTCTTGCGAAGCTATACAAGCTAACAGTCAACTACTACTCGATTAATTATGCGATGAATTGTTCTCTAACTTGATGAAATTATTATTGCAATGTTTTCCCCAGTTAGCATAGTTGGTAGCGTGCGTGACTAGCAATCCGGGGAATACGGGCATAATTCCATATCTGTCGAATTTAAAAAAAATCTAAAACTGTAGGACTGGATGCCCATTGGGTTGAACAATTGTCGGACAAACGACTGACGTGAAAACCAATCTGTCAAGACGTCTTCACATTCCGAAGTTCCATATACTACACTTTCGGAGTGGATATGTTCACACTGTGTAGGTCCATATGTTCCACTTTCGAAGCGAACATGGTATAAAAAAAATACTGCGAAAACAAATACTTTCTTACAACGTAAGGCGACGATTAGTATTTATTATTAGCGATTATATTCATACAAAACTTAAACATGCATAAACATATGTGTTTAAATTTTGTATGAAGCTCGACTTACGATCTATTCTACTTACAAAGGTATCTTCGTCGCAAATCAAAGAAAAATTCTATAAGAATTTCTGTAATATGAATACTATTCACCTGAATGATTTTTTAGGCATCCTCTCATTTCATCCCATTGGTCTTCCAATCCTGCTTTTTTGTATTTAAGAAATCCAACAGATGTAGGAATCGAACTCGCATTTTCCAAACGCAGAACTTTACGTTACCACTTATCACTGTCAAAATGTTTCCAATAAATGGGTGGTATTTGATATTTAGCTTATGTAACTTCGCAAGAATATGTTAGTAGATATATTTTCAAGTAATAAACAAATGCGTATTAAAATAAGATCATACCATACCAGGAACTCGATCGTTGAAATATCTATTTGAGTCTCTACACATGTATAACGAATCAGAACTGCATTGCAATAAAGATTTCCATTTGTCGGATATTCAACTGAAATTTTGGCAATGTGCCCGAGTAGCGGTAATTAAAGGAGGTACACACTCACTCACTCATATGAGTGTTATAAAACTTTTCTAAAATAAAAATTACAAATGTTAAATATATCCTCGTTTGTCGAAATAATTATACCACCATTATTATTATTATCCTCTTGTTCTACTTTAAGAAATTTCTTCAGTTTCGACGTTAAACCAGAAATTCACAAATATTTACTGCTTATTCAAATATGATCTTTAGTTATTTTTCTTTTTGTTAAATCTAAGTTATTCACCGAGTTGTTTTAATAATGTATTAACTTATACTATAATATCGACTTCAGAAAGACAGAATGACGTAAACCACGCAGACCAAATTCTGCACGAGGCACACAAACGTATATTTAATGATTTATGGTCAAACTAAAAATGTTAAATAGACGCAAGATTGGAGTGCATCAAGACTTGAACTGGTGTTTTATTTACCCAATCTAATATCAATCACTGTGTAATGCAAATCCTTTTTCCTGGTCAAAAATTTCACAGCCCCTCCTTTTTTAAGCTCAAAGCTGAATTGGATATGATTAAGCAGAATACGTCCAAGCCACAAATTGATTTTATTTTAATCTTATTACATATAATGCTTCGAAAGCATCATTATTTCAATATGAAAAAGACACCAAATTGGAAATATACACCCAGAAGAAGTAATCGAAGTTTTTTTAACCGCATACTAATAAAAAATAATATCTTAAAACGTCCATGTCGTCAATTAAATCAAAATTTTGACTATAACTATTTTAAAATATAAGTATTATCATGATAGTACTTTCATATGTTTTTTCAATAAATGTATGTACATATTATTGTATTGTGTTGTATCGATATATCGTTTTATTTATCAACAAAAATACACTAAATATAGCCAATTTCAAGGTTTTATGGGTAAATACTAAAATAATATTAATAAAATTCCACGTGCAAAACGACCAAAATTTAAATTAGCACCCACAAAATATTTAATAATTTGTAAAGTAGTTTTACTTTATTGATTAGTATAATCTAATAATCAATAAAGATGTAGCATATACCATGGAAGTATTTAAATCTCATTTTACAGTCTTAATAATATAAAAGTCATGCTAAATCTTAGATTGTTTCTTTAAAATTTCAATCGCGTTTTTCTCTAGTTTGTTACTATGTGGCTTGGATGTCTTTAACTTAACTAGATCAAATTTTAGACGAATTCGCCATTTTCAACTTACACCCTCTTGATGTCTTAGGTTGTATACATTGTAATTATCGAAATAAAACTATCTTGAAAAAACTGAGGTTTACGTTATTTTGCCTTTGATGCGAGTTTTTAACATATCTTTATTTTTTTTATTTATAACATGTTCGCTCCCAAATTGGAGCATATGGATCTAGACAGTGTGAAGATATCCACT
>JAGVSQ010013612.1:0-11013 GCA_022683975.1 Rhyacophila evoluta
ATATCTTCACACTGTGTAGATCCATATGCTCCACGTTGGGAGAGAACATGGTATATATATAAATTAATTAAAATACATATGATTTCAATGTATCTTAAATATTATGCGTTGGGTTTATTTTCAGTTAAAATTATATATATTTACTTATCAATACCAAGTGCGTAAAATAGTGGTACTACTATGAAAAACTGCATTAAATGTTAACTTATTTTAACCCGTCCTTGATTTATACCATCGCATAAGTATTTAATAATGACATAATTAATAAACCTGGCGATGTTTCTGTACATTTAAGCTTTGCACGATTACGTTTAATCTGAAGACATTTAATACAAAACGGTATTGTGTTTGAAACAACGTTTGACTCAAGGATTGTTGGTATGATTTCAGGGTCACAAATCAAGAGCGCGTCGGATAAAACCACATGGGCGTATCACTAGTCAGGATTCTTATACATTATGAATGAAACTAAAATCTATTCGACGTCACCTCAGTAAAACAGTCGGGCTGGGACAAACTGCGATAGCGGCATCAATAAATTAGCATATTTATTTTTTCAACAGTGGCTTACATGTTCAATACTAATTAGGGGCGTATAAAAGATTTGTAAAATATTAAATCGCCATTTTTATTTACAGGGGCATCGTATTAATATAAAATATATTATTAAATGGATCAAGTAAGGTTAGATTGTAGTCTCAGCATGGTTGCAGGTATACTGTCGCACTTAACGTATTGATGATGAATATTGGATAAAATATCAATTAAAGTTATTGAAATTTAATATTTTTATCATGTATGCTCAAAAAATGGAGCATATGGATCTACATGATGGGACAATGTTCACCCTAGAAGTGCCGTATATTGATATTAGTGGTACGAAAACTTGTCCTGTCATTTTGTTTTTACGAAAATTTACTCTCAGCCATTTGTGTAACCAGTAAATATCTAGCTATGTATTTTCAGATTTTTTCAGCAGACGTAGGAATTGAATCCTCATTTTCCGGATGCGTGGCGCGTACTAATAACCTCTCGGCTACTGGGTAATGAAATCATATTATTCCTTCCGTAACAATGCCTTTATATTGTACACCACTGTAAAAGGTTGAATATCATTATTGTTACACCGAGACTTGCAAATGCGAGGTGTAATAAACAATTAACGGCACCTTCCGCGTCTGCTAGCGCCATCTGTGCGACTCGGCACAGCCCTCCAACTAATTCATCCTATTGAATTTAAATTAATAACACGCTTTTGTTCTTGCAAGCCTTTTTATAAGAGCGAGCGTGGGTGCTGCTCTTTAGCAGACACCCTGTATTTGCGGAGATTCCGAAAGTATTAACCGGTATGACAGAAACTTGCTATTAAAAAACCCCATGGTCCAATATGATACCTCTTATGAAATTGCATAATTTCAAAACATCATTAACATAAAACAGTCTAAAATATAAAGTTCAATTTAACATGATAATGTGTAATATGTTCTTCTATATCTATCATAATAGTATCAAAGTAAAACGAAAGAAAACTTATTGTAAATTATTAAATCTAAGGAAGAATTAATCTAATCTAATCTGTAAGGGAGTACATCTGTTTGTTTCTGTATTAAATTGGCAAATTGTATTTTTTTTATTTTTTATTTATTATAGTTTTAAATAATACGGTGAACGTTGATCCTTTAAATATAATTTGCCAATTGAAAAAAAAAGCTTCATGCAATACGATAAAAATAACATCTAAATCTCACATTATGTGGCTTTTTTTAACTAACTTACAATAGATATTTTTCTTACCACATTGTTGTCCTATCAATTACAAAATATGATGATGGTTATTATTTTCGCAAATAGCTAATGTGATCAAACAAGCATAATCATCCTTTTGTGTCAAGAAATTGTAAATTACTGTTGGTTGAGACGCGACTTTTTCAAATGCCCCAAATGACTTAAAATGTAGCATATCGATGTTGAGCCGAACTATTAAAAAATGTCTACCATTATATTATATATTATCTTGCATTTTTTTCACTTCATTTTTCTACTTCATTAAAAAAAATTTTTAATTCCTTTCAGATGCAATAGTTCTTTAGGTAATTTATAAGTCACTGTTATAATATGAATTTAATTATCACCTTCTCGTTGAAGATGTGATGAATTGAATGCGGCATGAAGCACATGCTAATTTCTCGAATGGTGAAACGTGTTCTCAATAACTAAATACGTGATTAAAATAAGCCTTTGTGTTGATGTAATTAAAGTTTAAATATAATATTGTGTACAAAAAAATCATTTTGAAATATACGTAGGTGGTTAAGTAAAATCAAAAGGATATTTAGCATAGGAAAACGTGTTGGCCATTACATGACATAGATTTTTTATAACTTGTATTTGTATTTTACAAATTAACCATCCAAGGAAAGAAAGGTCTTTGATTGAGAAAAAATGACACGGTGAAAGAAAGAGGATAAATATTAAACAGTTCGTGTCCATATCCTAAAGACAAGTTTTAAGTTCCTCGGCGTCCTATAGAAAATTTTAAGCCGGATATAACGTAAAATGTTAGACAAATGAAGAGATGACCGACGAGTTAAAGGAACAAAACCATATAATAAATAAATCGAGACATCACACGAACAACGATGTGCGGCACATTTTGGCAGTTTTGAGTTTAGTATACAATATAATCAGTAATCACAGTTGGTGTAAATTCTGCCATTTGATGAAGTTATGGTATGTTCATATATGCATTTTGATAGAAAAAACGCTGTAAAGAAAACTTTTTTCCTTAGTTCCTGTAAACCACTGCCTGTGCCATACAACAAATTTCGAGTGACGTATTGAATCTGGTAATGAACTACGCAAAAAAATAATATAAATGAAGTAAATTAGTGACACTATACATATATACAGGTTGATAATAGAAATAAAAATCTATATATATAAACAGCTGCTTTCTGGTTGAATTAATAAAATACTAAAGCCACACTAAAGTATTTTATCAAGAGTGATAAAAAGTGTGGGACGTCTTTATCGAGCCGTGAATAAATAATTGCCACTAATGATGATTATGTTATACTACATAATATGATTATATTTATAGTGTTTTTCATATTCTTGTTCGTGAAGCAATATGCCCTAAGGTTTATTACTTGCATTTAATTCCTAAATTTGAATACAAGTTTACGAATTATTATGCTTCTACATAGATGATTTATTTTCTGTTAAATATATTATCATAGACACTTTGTAGGATAATATTTTAATATGTCTGAATCACAAAGTAGCCCAGGTACCGATAATGTGTCTGGAAAAAAGTTAAGAGCTATAATTCATTTAAGAATTTATATGCGTGGGCTCTCATAATGGGAAGACATAATCGTATTGTAATGAATTCATATACAATTATCGCTCGGTAAATTCAATTTCAACTGGCAATACCTTATAACTCTTCATCACATATTGGAGATTGTATATGATTAAAGACAAATTTTCTTAAATTTAAAATTAGGTTAGATACTAAATAAAAACGCAAACGTTCATAGTAAATTAATGCCTTGAAATAATAAAAGAAATCTTTGCATTATACTATGAGCGTATGATATTCCAACTTGAATCAAAATCATCATGTAATATCTATTGACAGAAAATAGAATTGCAAAATTGCCTTCAAAAGGCTGAAGGAAATTCAATTAGTATGATTTGAGTGCCGATTACGTTATCGCTTTGTATGTCTATTGTTGAGATTTCTTATATAACTAATATGCTTATCGAGATTCACTTGTCACATCTTCATAGAAATCACCATTATTGACGCAATAACCAAAGTAGGCTATGCTTCAGTTGTATAAGACTTTATTCAACCATATCCTTAGAAATCAGCGTCCAATTTTTAATGGTAATGTCTTCGGTACATTATTATATATCAAAACCTTTGGATGTTTGACATTAAATGTTTGATCAGAAATATTCATTGGTATTAAAGTTTTCAGTTTTTTCAGCAAGTATTGTTTGCGGTGGAGTATAATTAAAGTTTTTATGTTTTAAAATATTCTTTATGAGGAGTCAGTCTTAAGTCCTTTAAAGTAAAGTATTTTATGTTGTTTATGTCACAGTATAAGCTTTAAATATAAACGTAACAATGAAAACAGATTTTTTGGATGAATTAATAGTTTATTTATGAATTTTAATCGTTGGCAATAGTTATAATACGAATAAATTCGATAGAAAATGATGCAAACGATTGAATAAAATGCTCCAAACAAAATATATGCTAGCATCGTCTTACAAAAATCAAAGCGATAAATTTGTAACAATTAATGCATCCATCGGATAGTAATATATTGGAAATGTTACTACATCTGTTAGAGGCATTAATTCTAATCAAAATGTTAGATAAGAGATATTGTCAGTTTATATTGAAAATGCATGTGTCAGGCATGCTCAGCCATAACATTGTCATTCGGTGTGGCTTATAGCGTGTATCGTTTCAATATCAAAATCACTACAACAGAATAACTGTTATTATAATACTGCACCAATAGCTTATTATTATTTATCTCAATCTTGGAGAAATGTAAACATTTGTTACTGCTGGTGCTACAATTATACTGTCGAGAAGTGTTATTTATATTTATTTTGGAATAATATAGTCATTCTATGAATCAAATTTGATTTATATTTTTATAAAAAAAATTAATAAAAAATGTAAGTTAGGAGTTTGTATCGTACGTAATATGTGGGACTAACTTTCACTTCACAAAACAAATACCTTGAAGCTACTTTAAGAGTTATTACTAAAAAAACAGTATGTTAAAATATGTTCTAGGTGAGTTGTAGTCATAGTAAACGGTTTATATTATTAAGTTATATTTAATTTCAAATACCGTATTTTCTCGGTTACATAAAATGATATGTTAGGTTAGGCTGTTGTTTTATAATGCTTCAGCGGTTGGCCTCAAAATAAATACAGTATTAAAGTTTTCCTGAAAGTGTGGTTGATTATGAATTTGTTATTTTTTGTTAGCAACAAGAAAAACAAACGTACTAGAGAAAAGTCGCATACTGATTCTGGAAAACACTAGATTTCGATAATAAAGCCAGTTAATAATTAAATACACTCACTTCCTTATACTTTTCGTGGTACATCTTGATATGCATTAAAGTTTTAGTTTCTTAAGTAATTTTTAATGGCATCAACAATCAGTTATGCGTCTTATAATATAATTAAGGGAAAAATTAAGTAAAAAAAATATTCTTAGTGTTTTTGTAGTTTGCGTATAAAATATAAAAACTAAAAATACTACTACTCAAAAGTAATTTTTTTTTTTAGAAAAATTTTATTTGGTTTTTCTTTTCATGGAAGCTGTATATTTTTTACCTTTTTTTATAGATTTATAAAGTACGTTTGAAAATATAGACTGTGTTAGTATACTATGCAAAAGAGTATTTAGTATAATTTAATATAAAATATTGTATCATTATTTGAACAGTTATTTAAATCATTAAGAAAGTTTTATTTAAAGAAAGTTATTTTTAACACCGAATGCCATTGGTTGGTGATCAGTGTAAGTGACCTCTAAGCAGATACGAAAATAATTAAAATATAATTTTGATTTACTACACGTTTTATTGGTAATTATTATTATATTACCAAAATATATCACATCTCAAATTTCATTTCCATATTGGTTGTGAGCATGATAAAATGTTTTCGCTAAATATTTTTATACGATTAAATTTGTATTGCCAAGCCTAGTTAATTGTTAAGTATGTGGATTAATAATAGAAAATTTATTTTGAAAAATATTTAATTACCTTGTTAAAGAAAAAAACGCATTTGCATAAAATGCAGTATTTCAGAGTATTTAGTTTGGTTTGTCTAATTCAACACCTTCAATTTTCAACGCAATAAGATCGATTTAGGCATATATATACATAGGCATTCGTTTATACTAATATCTTTGAAATAAATTATCAATTAGTAATAAGAAAAATAAACGTAAAAATATGTTCATTCCAGCAATTATAGATGTAATACAAAAGCTAATACTTAATTGTATCTACTTATATGATTACAAGTACGTACATATCGCTATATTAGTCTGCGATATCGTGATGAATGTTTTTTTATCAAATAAAACAAAATATAAATTGATTTGTCTGTAATTCGCGTAAAAACAAAATCAAATTATTTTACGGTCCTTGGCTGCATGATTTTTTACACATTCAAAAGTTAATTTTTACCACTTTCAACATTATTTTAATCAGACACGGTAATAAACAAAAGAAACAGCATTGACAGTATTTTTTACAGGTATAAGTATGTGATAATTAAAATTGTTGAAACTTTTAATTAGATTTCGTGAATTACGAATTTCTATTTATAACGCAAGATTTTTTGTATTACTTAATTATACTTTGAGATTGATCAATAATTTATTTAAGATTAATTCAGCTATTGTGTATGTCATTCGAATTCATAGCCAATGGCATACAAATGCGTGTGACGGCTTCGCCATCTTTTCATTATATGCACATTTTCTTCTTGGATAATAAATTCTTGTACTTTATTTCCGTATTTAAATTGCAACAACAATTATAACCTGCACAATGAATGACTGAGAAGCTTGTTAATTTGCAATCCCACGCCCAAAATTTGTCTCCTACACCTGGCTGTAGTGTCAAACACAATAGGAGCTAAATAATGACCCACCCACCACCGAAGACACAATTTAATATCACCCCCAGTGTTCAAGCTCAGCTAATAAAAGGGTGGTAAATGGATGAGGGATGTTCGCAGTTCCCACACTTTTCACTTGCGATCTGCAGTCACCCGCTTTTGTGTTCCGCTGCGGGAACTGATTTGATTCACTTGTAATAGGCTCAGATCGTGGTATAAATAAATTACAACACTAAACTAATACGTAGAGTACGGTCAACCAAATTGAAATAATAAATACATTTTTTAATGAGTTTGTATAAAAAATTAATTAGTTCATATTTAGTTATTTTTCAAGAAAATGTATTTTTTATTAATTGTACATAGTAGAGGTAAGGACAAAAATGCTGAACTTACTCAATTACTTTAAAAATATTATAGTTTTAATATAAGCGCTCATGATCATGCGTAGTATTATATCCTTAAAGTCAAGTCCATTTGAAGTGATATTATTGTTATACTAAACACAAATAAACAAATGAAAAATATATCTATAAGAATGCGTTTATATTAAATGTATTATCAATGCCCATTGGGAGACATTATATACTTTTGAAAGTGTCTTTTTAAATTTCTTTCGGTATAATTTTTCTTCTCCCGTCACGGGAATTTTCTTTGAGCTTTTAAATCTACGATTTTTTTTTGATATGCTAGATTTCATTTAACAAATTTACTTTCGATAAGTTGTAATGCAAAATCTTGTTGAATATTAACTAGGTGTTTCAAAAATTGATATATTTAAATTTACGAGTGTATTTTGGAAATTAGAAAAGTATACTTATAAATGAATATTTAGTATGTATTCTTTCATGTTTGACTTGTACGGTTTTTCTGCTAATATCCGTTTCTGGTTCCAACTCGCGAAATGTCAATGAAACCTGTTCAAAAAATGAGAAATTGTGCGTCTCTCTTTTCAATACACTGCACTTAAATATTTTTCTCTGCTCACACTCGCTTAAAAAATAAATAAATTAACAATATCGCAAGGGCTGCGAAACTCGTAATGGTTTCACCCCTCGTCATAAAATTGCATTCCATTCTTCTTCCGCATTTTAGTCATACGTTTTATTTTACATTGTTCCATCGCCCAGCTTCCGAATGGTTCGCAAAGTTTCATGGGAGCTTTGAGCTTTAGGGGAAAACTTTTAAGGGGGAGGAACTGGGCCGTGGGATTCGAGAGTTTTGAACAATTGAGTCCGGAACTGCAAATTGATGTATTCCCACAGTTATTGACCGGACACTGGGATAATTTTTGACATTGAGATTAATTTCAAAGCCAAACCTGCGATATGATACGTTTAATGTCACTGTAAATTCAAAAGTTGTCTTAAAATGGCTGTTATAATTTTATCTATAAGTGTAAAGCAATTTTATTTATTCTTAACATATCTGTTTTTTAATTAAAGTATATTGACGGCTTAATATCAAATCAATGTAACCATACAATGAATTCTATTAAAGAAGGTTTGTTTTTTAAAATATCTTAAATTAAGTTAAAAAAAATTATTTACAATCAAAAATTTGTGTGTAATATGTATGTGTTATACATAAATATTTAGTTTGTAAATTAATTTATAAAATATAACCTAAGATATTAAAAAAAACAAACCTACTCCAGTGGAATTCATGTTTTACATAAACAATCTTTTGCCTATTACGGCTCGATATGTCACAAGAAAAATAAAGCTTAAAATAACTTTCATTTCTATGATTTGTTCCATATATAATATTTATATATTTTATTATAATTTGAAAGTGACAAATAAGGTACATCGCATAATCATAGATTAAGCTTGCCCAATATCACCAGTACACCGATCGTTCATCTTTCACATTCATTCTAGAGATATCCTAATATAATTTTGATTAAAATAACTAATTAATAATCAATTGAAAAGGTTTCTTCACTGTATCAGCTAATAATGATATTTTTAAATGAACTTCTTTGATCAACTCTTTTCACGAACTAATCTTAATTTTTCTTACCAGCATCTCATATCTCCGCCAAATATTTACAACAGATGATATTCAGTGATCTGTAAAATATTTAATTCAATGATAATTCAAAATAAGACAGTTCAAGCTTAGTCTAGTTTGAGGCATTGGCAATATGAAGCTGAGTTAATTCCACCATTCTTACAGTTTTATGGTGTCGAGTAGTTACTCAGGATAAATTATCTTACCTTCTTATTTTGAATAAAACCAACCAATTATACCCCTAATATCAGTCGGAAAAATTTGTTTTGAAAGCTCAGTAAGTGGTTATTTTTCTCTGTTTAGGTCCCATAGTTTGTTATCATAAATACGTATATTTTAACTTTCCCCTAATTAATCCCATTTTGTTCCAAATGAATATATTACAATAATCAACAGTATCAATTAGTAGAGCCTGATTTTAAATTTTAAAACATCTCAAATTTCTACACATAATTTATGTTTTTATTTGCGATTTAGATTTTGCCTTTCGGCAACTTCGGGATTTATGCATACGCATAAAATGTCACTATACATTGACCTACACATTAATCGTATGTGTAATACCCGAAGGCTCAGATCGTGCTTAACTTAGTATATAGTCCGGAAGTCCACAAATATTTAAGTTGCCCTCGTCTACCGAATGGACAAGTGTGTGAACTTATGAATCAGAGGTTCAGGTCTTTTACTTTCATAAAAAGTATTTAGTATATAAAAGCAGGACAAACTGACCATTAATCGACTGATGATTTGACAACTAGCTTAATGCAAATATGTAATCTTTCAATATAAGAAAATATGCCACTGAGCAATTAGTTCACGATTAATTCATAAAAAAACGTGGAGATTTACATTACCTAACTACTCTTTTTATATAATTCACTTTCGGAGCGGATATGGTGAAAAAAGCTTTTTTTATTTCCGATGTATGGCATGTTAATACTACAAAACCATGAAAACCCAAATTTTTCTTTATTAAGTTGAAAGTACTAGCTTTTTTATTACCTGGCTTTGCCCGAGATACGTTTAGATTGATTCTTTATTCAAATTAATTTAATTCATCCCGTTATCACAAATTCATTTCAATACTTTGATGCACATAATTTCTTTAGTCTCGTGTTGACCATCGGTGATAATGTCAAAAGTTAAAGGTATATTAATTGTACTCAAAATGATAACCATAATGTCAAGTGAAAAATTCATTTACCTGCCATTCACCGTTTGGTAGGAGTGTTGTGACGGACAGACATACACTTGTATTTTCTATTTAATAATATGGATAAAAATATAATAAGTGTTATTTTATAGAAATACGCAATCAAATGTAGTATCTACTAGTGCTTAGTTTTATTACAGTAATGAATCTGAGAACATATTTTTAACTGGTATATTCGTTTTTTTTATAGATCTGCCAAAGTAGAAAATTTATTACACGAAAATAAGCGAAATGCAACACAAAAATAAAAATGCGAATAAAAAAAAAATGTCCAAATTTCATGGTATTTTTTATTTAAAACACACATTTTTTAGTTTACTTAGCCTCGCTCTGAATTTCTCAATATATAATTTATCGCTTTATTTTTCACATTCAATTATTGACCAATACACGCGTCCGTGGTCCCGAATAGATTGTGATACAAGCGTGGATTAGTGGTGGTTGTAAATATATGAATGACATTTTTATTGTCCGACATATTTTCTCCTCTGCGTGTTTGAAATATTTTCGGCTATTACCGCAATATTGATAGTTTATAGACCTATCTACTCTTATAATACGCATACACGATTAAAATTACACGTTTGTACATAATAAAATAAATTTTATTGTTTTTCTTTAAGTAATTTTGTAGCGAAATCAATACAAATGCTCCTAACGTGGGCCGACTCCTAATGAGGGCGCTATCATCGAAAATACGAATTTGCGAAAATAAAGAAATTTAATCAAGCGAGAGACCTAAAAAAAAAAAAGAAGTCAGATAGATAGATGGATATGGTTTCGGGGTGCGATAATGGTAGCATTTTAAAGACGCGTTATTCTGAAAAAAATTATCACACACAAAGTTATAACCACTTTACTAAGCTTTTTCTATACCATACATTGAAAATACACGTGTTTATCTGTCTGCCACAAAAACTCAGGGCTGTGAAATCAGAGTCGGAGTCGGTGGAGACATTTTAGGTAGAGTTTTTTTTATACTATACGGCATATGAATATCTTTACAATATGAAGATATCAACAATATGGCAAATAGCAATTACGAGTTAGGCTATGGTGTGCATCAGCAGCATCCTCCGTTTCAATGAGTTATTTATTTTTATTT
>JAGVSQ010013613.1:0-11013 GCA_022683975.1 Rhyacophila evoluta
AAAAAAAAAAAATACATAATAGCCAAGGTAAATTATGTACTTAACTGCAGAATATCTGCCTCGCCCAGAATGTTATGCGAGCAATTCGCCGAGAAATAGTTCCCGCCCACCTTCAAACCATTAGCCCACCTGGCCAACACGACTTATAATAATTTACCCGGGTTCTTTAGAAACATCGAGGTAAATTGTGGATCTTGCCATTATTGATTTTCTAACGAGAGATTTTTAATTGCTCAGCCACTTTGAAGTAATTAATATAATACTACATACTGCAGGACGTGCAACACGAGTGATTGCGAATTGGCCGGTATAATATTTCGTGGATTTGAGAATTTAGTATAGTAAAAATACTGCTCTAATTATGAAATATGTAGATGGAAATTGATCGATTCCGTCAAACCATCTAAAAAACAATACATCAACATAAATCATATTGGAGATCTATATTACATATCGCAAACATTTTATTTTATATGTTGCAAATCATAGATTATTAATTTAAAGTATTTACAACAGAAAATAAAATTCTCTTATACACAATATTAAGAACACCAATTAAATATAACAAGTAAAAAACGAAAACAAAGAGAGCTATTCCACTGAATTATACAGGTACTATTTCAATAATTTATAAAATAGTATCAGTTTATACTCACTCACTCGGATGGAAGATACCAATAACCGAGGCGATGTTTTAACATGACTATTGCTCTCCTCATTGGCATTACTAATGGCAGGCTAGTTTTACACTTTGCACTAAAAAACAACTGATGTTCTGGATTTCACAAGTTGTTACTTTGGAAACACAAACTAATATGAGGCAGAGGAGGAGAATTCTATATTAGATGACATATACGTCTAAAATATTGTGGCCAAATACATAGTCATTCTTAGTTTTAAGCTACAGTATAAAAGCATACTTCTATTGTTACATATTTGGATAAGAGACGGTATGAAAATAGTGTTTGATTGAAACTCTATGAATTGTTAAATTCTAATACGATGGATTTGTTAATTCACAACTGGCTGGTATATTTTTTTTAATTTAGTCGTGATGTGAGATGTGACTGTTATTTGAACAAGTACAAATGGATACATATTGTAGATGGTGAAGTTATCGCTAGATTGTGTCATCATATAATGTATAAAAGTCATGATATATTATAGATTATATGGATGCAAATGTTTTAATTATCAACTATAATGGCTATACTTTTTATGTTTATCGTTGATAGAAGTGTCTAGTACGAAATGTCATTTATTTTCATACTCTTACAGGAAGGTTTCTGTTATAGCTAACGTAATTAATTTTCAATTTAGAGATTCTATCAATATTTCTGTTTGTAAATACAAAAGAAAAAAAGAAATCGCTGTAATAATTATGTTCCAATGAAATTACTCAAATGGTATTCTTAAATTAAATACTTTGTTGCATTATGAACGACGCGAAATTAAAAAGCAGAACCGATTAAGCGACGCACGCCAAGGATGACAGGTAGTCAGGTGGGCGGTAGGTGTGTCGTCTGCCATTTCTCCTCTTGTCCCCTCATTCCACCGCAAGACTCCTCGCAGCATCATCTCGCCATTTTGTCTATGATACCTCGGATTGCATTCTGCACATGCACATGCCTGTAGGGCTCTTCCCAAACATACATCAACGGATTCTACTAGTTGTCGCTTATTTTCAAAAGCATCAAATGAAATTTCGTTATATTTTTTAGTATCTGGAATTATTAATTTCCGTAATGTAAAAGATCACTCAAGCATATTTCTTTCACCATGGATAATTTTCAGTTAATCGTTCAACCCATTTCACGTCCACTAAATATTATTAAAACATGTTAATTGTCAAAAATGTGATTTTTTAAATTGTAACATAATAATATAGTATAGATAGATATTCAGCCACCTTGGTATAAAACCAATCTTTACTTACGTGCGCAGAAAATTGCAAGTAATGGATCGCATATATTTGATTTGATTCTACTTAATTTGTTTATCTACTATTCCATAGTGATAAATAGAATTTTATTGAAGTTCCAAAATAAGATAAAATTGGATGTATTTCATAAAATCCAATAATACAGAATTGGATACTTCCTGGATTGAACAATTCGACTGTCCGATTTTAAAACATAGTAACTAACACCGACTTTTTTTGATTTCATGTTTTCGCAATTTCGTTATTACTTTGTCATAATGCATACACTATAATTGAATTTTTCTATGAAATTAATGTTTAAGATTTTTAACTTTTTAAAATCTCAAACGGTTGTTGCTAGAAAATATTCCACATTTGAATACGTTCTTTGATCACACTGAATACTTAACTTAAAGCATTTACTAATTTTTGAAATTTGACAGTCAAATAGGGTGAGATCTCGTAAGAAAAATCTTTCGATACAAACCTTCACACTCTTTAAAGAAATTAATAATAACAATTCGAAAAATTTAATATCGATGTGATTTTTTTGCGACCTGATTTTCTTCTATCGCCAGGCTTAGAGAATATAAAGACCGTCACAGATATGCGTTTGTATGGTTTTAAAACTAGCTTGAAATTATGGTGCTTCTGTTCTAGCGCGAGATCTTTTTAATGTTGAAATTTAATAGTATAATACACCTGGTTTTCTAAATTGGTATTTATGGCATGAATTATGAGGGATGGAATTGTTATTTGAGGCGTGCATAGCGTGTTATAATACCGCATAAGTGCTTTTTGTAAAGTATCAAATAGATAGAATATGCATAAACATAATGTGGTCATTGCTAACATTGAGTGTTTTTTTTCTGAAGGAAGGACTTTCTAGACTAGGTATATTAATTTTGGTCATGTTTTTTCGCTGTTACGTAGTTTTGAAGAAGTTGCTTACTTAGCGGAATTGGTCTTGTAGTCGATTTGTTTAATTTTAGTACCGACTGCTAGTGCAAAAATATACGCTGTTTCATTTTTATTATGAACCAAATAGTTATACATATTCTAATCCAACGAAAGGGTTTTATCCAGTGGAGCAATTTGGATCGATATTTTTACATGTACGTTAACTTTTAACGCCACGTATAATTTATTTTTTAAATATAACAATAACTATGACATATCATTGCAAACAGATGTGATATGTATTAAATTAACTGTATCAAATCAAATCATAGAAAATCGTTTTCTTATATATAAAATTAAACTTCTTCGAAAGAGTATTTATATGGATGTATTAAAACCAAATCTATTCATTGTTAATTTTTAAAGATAAGTTAAGTAACGATGTTAAAATAATAATCCAATTTGCCTTGTAATACATTTACAATGTAATAATATAGTCGATTCATTCTTAGCATTAAATTCGTGTTACGTCTTTCGAGATATATTCTGCGGTTATACAGCACTGAGATAAGTGATTCTTTATTGTCTTTAAATGCTGGTAATGAATCACGAAATGGAAAGTAGATTTGTTCAGAGAACAGTGAGCCGCGGACCAGTTACATTCGCTTGCTACTCGGCGATTAAACATTATTTTGACGTCGACAAGTCTTGATGCTCGTGCCGGCTGCTGGAAGCTACTGATTGCATTCGGATTATAAAGCCTCTTGCAATGTCTGTTAAAATGTGAATCTTATATATTCCACTACGAGCGGTTTATGCAATGTATTTTTTTTAATATACGCTGCTACCCTAACAATTCACCCCTCTACAAAAAAGACATATTTTTAAAACGAAAATAAAACAACTTTAAACGTTTTAATCCGCACTATAGAGCAGTCGCCAAAATCTGGATGTAAAATGAAAGTGAAAAAAAAATAACTACTTGATTATAAATAATACATCTACAGTATCTACTCTGTACTGTAAAGTAAGCCATGATTATATTGTCTGTGGAATGGAAGAAGGACGTAAACTTCAGATTTTTTAGAATTGATTTTTTCGATAAACATAAAGATTGTAACTTAATACACGTCCTATTAAAAAGATGTAAGGTGAAATATTGAATTGATATCTAAATTTTAGCTTTAAATTTGAAAAAAGGAGAACCTTTGAAAACAACTTACAGAATTCATATCAGATTGGGTAAATAAAACACTGTTTGAGTTTGTATCTATTTACTAATTAATATTTTTGACTGATGGTGCTTCATGGAAGTTGATTTTAAATTCTAAATTATGGGTCGAAATTTATGGGACTAAAATCATTAAATAGACGTTTTTGTGGCTCCTGTAAATATTGTGCTGTGTGGGTTACGTGCTTCTTTCTTTCCACAGTCGATTATGATACTAAATATCATAAATGGTTAAGAAAGTATTGAATTTTTAAAATTGTTTCAAGTATTAAATTATTAATTACTGAACATTTTAATCTAAATTCTTAAATATGTATTTGAAATATTTCAAAAAAAAAAAGCCGTGGTTGTAAATTTTTATCTTTAAAATTTATATTTATCAAAAAAATTTTTAGTGAATCTCAGAATTAATCTGACTTTTATTACTTTAATCGATTTTAAATTGTCGGCTTATCGCCAAAGTAATATTGATTGTAAATTTTTATTTCACTGCTATTTACCATCGTGATCCCAGTGTTAAATTAAACACGTAATTACATCCAGTTGTAAAAAAAAAATTCGCAGAATCAAATCGTCGTTTTGATATGATTAGCAATGCCAAGACGTTTTATATAAATACTTTTAGAATATCAAGACGTTGAAAAATTTACACTTTTTTTAAAAACGTTGGTAAATTGTTCGTATTAAAAAAAAGTCTGAACTTGACTAGTTGGAAAGTAAAGTATTCGAAGCAATGTGAGAGGCAGACATCGCTCAGTGGTTTAAAAGAGTACTGTTCGGTTTTGCTTCCTTTATATGGCGATCTATGGGACACGTCCGCCGGTTTATATTGTTGTTGTTGTTGTTTTTATTTCTTTTCCTTCTGCTCTCGGAACTTGTGATCGAACCGCCGCCCAGAGGCATGCCAAGGCTTTCCAGTCGCGGGGGTAAAACACTAGTGTATCGGCGCCGTGTCAACGTGATTGCATTTTGCTATTCGGAAAATATGCGGTTTTTTTAATGTTCCTATAATTAATGTCATAATAGACGACAACAATTCACCTTGCTAACAAAAAAAACTCGTCTTTAAAAACTTACACTTCTACAGTATTTATTTTAATTGCAAAAAAATACACAAACTAAAATGAAATAAATGCAACACACATTTCTAAACTTTCATGTGGATCGTTATTTGCGAAATTTTATCTGCCTAAATTCTAGCTGAATGTACGTGAACTATTTACAAGTATTCATTATCATAGGTTACCACTCAATCATAAGCGCGTGAACAAGAGATAGGTTAGTTCTGATCTCAATTACATCCTTCGTTCGTTGCTATGTGGTATATGGCTTCAATAATTATTGTACACATTATGTTTGGAATCAATTTTTATCAGGCTTAGTGGTATAATTGAAAGTATTAATTGAAGACTCGAGTAAATGATGGTGCTGTTACAAAATCAACCATACTTCACTAAATTTATATTTTAAAATTAAATCTAGTTATTTAAGTGGAGTGAAACAATATAAATGGGTCATATTGTAATCTATTATACTTTGGAAATGAACCATCATTGTTACTTTTTGAAAAGAAAAATGTGACACAAGATCTTTCAGTCGTATCTCCAATTACGCTTTTAAATACTACGTGAAAATTTTGATTTCAAAATTATACCCTGCTTTTTGTAAATATACTCACTAGATATTGTCTATTTAAGATTATAATTTAAGAGAGAATATAAAATTCAACGAACGTGATTATTTAAATAATTCTCAGCTGATAAGGAAATTTGTAAAATTTATTGTCAAAAAATATGAAATTAATTATCATTTATTCAAATATAAATCTTCAATAATGAATTAAAATTATTATTAAGTACAAAATAATAGGTATTTTGTATGCTTATAATATATTTTTTCTCTTTTCAGGTGAGTCACGCTGATTTATTTATTAATAATTAAAAGAGCCTGCAAAAACGGGTAAGTGTTTGATTTCAAGCTTATTATAGAATACATTTCAGTCGTCAGTCAATACTTCAAAATCTGCTGGGTGTAAATTCTTATAGGAAAGAATCCGATAAAATAAAGTAACTTTTTATAGTTACTCTATAAAACATAATTGATTAGTATCGCTTGCTTATTTCCAGACTGGTAATACATGTGGAAACACAAACCAGTATTAATTGTATTTTACGGATTGAACACTTGCGCTTAGAAGAGGTTTGGCGCTCACTTGATTTTATATGCCAATTAATACATATTATTAAGTATATTTATGATCGAGTTCAAACCTTCTGGTTGAATTATTTAGACATGTGTAGCGTTTATTTGGTAGGCTTAAGCAAATATTGTGTCAATTGTTTTAGTTTATTAAAACACACTTTACTGAAAATACGATGCTTAAAAGTGGAATGGGAAACGTTTGGGTCGTGGGTCATATAAGGCCCTCAAAAGTATTTATTATTTACAAAATTATTTTTGTATTTTATTCCGTACGATGTTTTTTTGAATTGATAATACTCGCTAACCCGCTAGTGATTAATATCAAAATAGCCCATGGCGGAAAAAAGATCCCTCATTTATACAGTTGTAAATGGAGTATGCCAATTTTCACAGTTTAGAGATCTGTAAATTAGTAAATTAATTTGTCGAGGATTGAGTGTTGATTAATCCCTCAATGCTTTGGACATCCATACTATTTATTTAACTACGTTTTTTCATTAATATATATTTTTCTATTAATGCGATCGTATGATTTCATGTTTGAAAATTATGTTTACTGCACTATAAAAATGTTACGTCGCATTTCCACAACGTTTCGAATGTGTTTATAATTTTGTTTTTTGTGACGTTTACTTTCCATTGCAAACACGGCACTGCCGTTTTCCTTTTTTGTCCATTTTTCTCGGCAAGACTGCTCATCATATAAGTCTTAGCAGGTTGCCGTAATGATACTTCTTTTAAATAACACGGAAGAAATCACATCGCCGTGGCCGCTGCAGTGTTTTCAGTACAAGCCGATCGCCCGTCGCTATTTCTCACACAATATTATTGTTTCATCACGCTGTTGTACCCAATTAAGGCCATTCCACTTGCTTAAACGACCGTTTTGTATTTTATTTAAATAATAATCGAATTTGTATGAAATTGTGTGTTTGTCTATTAGAATGTATGAATAATTTGCTTAGATTTCATTTCTCTGTGAAGGCCAATCAATGAACAAGTCTTTTATTCCGCATGTCGATGGCTTAAAGTGCGAATTTGGTAAGTCTATTTCGGAAAATTTTACAGGAGAGTGTTATTGATTATTTTCCTACTTCGTCGCTAATATCGCAAGAACACGCATCTTGATTTTTTTGTTTAAGTTACTTTGTAAAGTATAGTTTTATTTTTGGATATGTCTTGTACTATTAGTACATTTATGCGTTAGTTTATAAAATATGTACAAATTACGTGTTAATACAAAACTGTGCCAATAGTACAAAAGATTGCATAAAATAAAAGTATACTTTACAAAGTGACTTAAACCAAAAAATCAAGATGCGTGTTCTTGCAATATTAGCGACGAAGTAGGAAAATAATCAATAACACTCTCCTGTAAAATTTTCAGAAATAGACTAAATTCAAAGGTTAATATTATTGATTGGCGTTTTTGAAAAATAAAAAAGTTATTTATGTACATGAGGGAGAGAAAAGAGTTGCATTTACTTGAATAGAAATATGATTAGACCCCCAGTTTATAACAATTGGATTAATGTGGGTTATACATCCACATCCTACAATCACATTATAAAATTAGACGAATACAGCAGGCTTGATATGAGAATGATATGACAACTGGAAAATGTATCTGAAATGGAATATCGAGTCTTAGTGCAATAACTTCATATTACAACAATTATGCAAAAAAAGTAGGACAATTCTTTGGTCAAAGGTGGAGCATATACAACAGTGCGATAATTAGCCTTTTGGTAACCGATTTTTAAGAGTTATATGCAGTTATGCTTTGGTACTAAATGATTGCTGAAAATAAAATAGTAAACATATATCTGGATATTAGTTATCTATATAATATTTTTAGGCGTTTTGTTGACGACGATTTGTTTTATACTGTCAAAATTCACAATCTAAAGAAACATAAGATGTGTTTTCAACCTACCATCGAATGAATTCTTCATTGATTTATCTTGAACTTATTTCGAATCATCTCCATATTGATGTAAATTACCTGGGCTGGCAGCTCGAATTTTTGACATCCAAGCGACTTCATCTTCAGTTACTTTCGCGTTGGATGGAGCGCGTCTTTAATAATTGCGCGAAAATTTGCGCACGCAGGAAAGTCAACCTGTGCACGGCGGGGACTCCAGACAGAGACCATTCGACCGCATGCAAGCGAGGAGATTTAAATGCGCAATAATTCAAATGACAATTGGACGGTGCGAGTTGATTTTTATTTTATATTTATCTTCAAGATCGTATTATGAAAGTGCGAATCTTTAGAATGCTTTAAATATCTTATTTATTTATTTAAATAAAATATTTTTTTTATAAGAATTTCAAATTCTGTCTTTAGTGTAAAATACAGATTTTACTGTATATTTATCATATAAACATATTATCCAGCGAAATAGTATGAATACAATTTATTGTTGTTGTTTTTTTTTAATTTTGACTTTTGACATCGTTGAGCTATATCTACACAGAATAAGTTTACGTTGATAAAATATTAGACTTTTCAAATATATCGATTAAGCAACATTGGCATGTATTACTTCACCTGAAGATACCGAAAAACGAGCCACGGTCGAAAATAACGATATAAATGGAAGTTTTGAGCTCAGAATCAATTATCATCAGTTGTCATAGTTAGCACTAATTGTTTTATTGTGCATCAAATGAATAAGATAAAATAAAATAAAAAATTTATACCTGACGGTTACCGTCTGTCTTGTAAGCGTCAATTCATTTAAATTTATATATTTTTATTAGTGAATAATGTAAAATTTATTTGAAATTGAGTCTGCGGGTGGAAAGCAAACCGATGCGAACATTTTTCGACCGTAATTTCTATACCAATCAGTCGGCAATGAAATAGATTCAATTAAAAGGGGTAAGAGTATGTATTAAGAAGGCGATAAACTTTATAAATAAGTAATTAAGAGCGCAGTCAAATTGATCCGGTTGAATAAATTAAATCGCTGGACAAACTTATTAAAATAAATGTTTTTATATCATTTAATTATATTGCATGTTTGACGATGCATCAGAAAACGTGTTTTCATCCTGAAATAGGCTGTATTCTTGCATAATAAACGAACTTATTTGGTATCGTAAAAGTGTATTAGCTTTATGGACATTGTCGCTATGAAAAGAAAAGTCAGTGACTAAGAAAATAACAGTTTTGAAATAATTAATGTTTTGTTATTCCAATTTTAAATAAATAATTGCAATAAATATATATGTTTTTTCAAATATTTATCGTTTTATTCAATAGTTTTTATGTCTCCTAATATAATATTAACACAATCAGATCTCTAATTTATATAAAAAAATATATTTGGTGATTATATGCAATACTGTTTTTTTTTTGTTTAACTTATTAATGATTGGTTTCATATATGGACGCGCATGTAAAAAGTATGTACTTAAACGTATGCAACTCATTTTTACCAAAAATCTTAGTTAGTGACGTTTGGCTCGATATGATATTCTATTATGATAATACAAGGATGTAAATACTCGTAGAGCAGGCGTTTTTTTCTAACCTTTGGCTATTTTTTATTGTAGAGAATTAGTCAGCAAGGCATATGTATATAAATGTTTGAGGTTTTTGGGTAATCAATTAATGTTTATCGCTTTTCAATGATTTTTCCATATAATTAATTATAACCAAAGCTTGGGCGTGTGAGACGACGTCTGCTGATGTATGTGTGTATTTGTGCTGAAGTGAATTCATGCGAGTGTGTGTGCATTTGTGTATGTCTGTGTTATATGTAGCTTGTCAGCTCTGGATGTAATGTCTCAAATAACAAATATTAGAATAATATTATAGGATTTTGTTTCGCTTAAAAATATAATAAAAGAAATTCTTCAGCTGTTCTAACAAGATAACCTGATGACGCGGGGGAGTTAAAATGTATCTAGTTATATATTTATAAATCTTGCTTTTGAATTTGCGTAATTTGTGTTGGAACAGAGATTTATTTAGTCGAAATTAAAAGCGATATATTAATACAATGCGAATTTAATAATTGAATTCCCATTTCGAATTTAAATAAATAACTGTTTTCATAAAAGCAGCAAAAGTAACATTATCTTCAACAATAGAATGACACGGTAGTCTTGTAAATAATTTAATCATGATATGCATTATGCACGATTATCTTCAATAAACTCTCTTCCTATTAAAAGCTGCTCTTCAGCCTATAGATAATTCACAATGTATGTGAAAAAATATAACAAAAGTTTATTTTCGAAACAATATAAAAGTGCCAAGCTTTTACTCCGTTTGCCTTGGTAATTATGTTATTAAATATAAACGTGTTTAATATATTAAATGCGCACTTATATTATATTATTATGAATATACATTTTCCGCGCAGTCTGCAACGGGTAATTTTCTTTTCTCATTTACTGTGGCACAATGATGTAAAAAAAATGTTTGTATTTTCTCACAGAAGTAGGCAGCAAAGCGTTTGTGCGATTATTTTATTTAGTGCGGCGAATTACAATATAACCGTGGAAACAAACTTTTGCTGAAGAGAAAAACAATAACTAGTGAAATATGCAAATGTTGGGAGCCACCGTGATATTCTTCGCGTTGATTATCGTGTTTTGAAAAAGTGATCTTCAAGTGATGGCCTGCGGACCACTCATACAACTATATCCTTTGGTTGCCAAATAGACAGGATTTTGATATTATAATACATTAATTAATATTTTAGACTGATGGTGCTTGATGGAAATTGATTTTAAATTCTAA
>JAGVSQ010013614.1:0-11012 GCA_022683975.1 Rhyacophila evoluta
TTTGGGCCTTTGTTGGGTGCCATGTTTCACAACCGTAGAGCAGCACTGACAGAATCCATGCATTGAACAGGCCAATGGCTAACAGAATTAATGCATAATAATTATTTTTATTGACGTTGATCAACATGTTTATTTCTTAATGACATCATTGAAACAATAAGGGATTTTACTTGGAATAGATAAAGTATGAAATTTTGCAATCGGTATAATTACAGGGCTGTAAGAATTAATGTCAATGATCCGATAATATCCGTGCTTGACTGATGTATATGAATATGATATGAGCTAATGATGGCAAAGTTGACATATTTGCGGAAGTCGAAGCCAACATAGTAGTTATGAAACAGTCATTTGTATTGTATCTACTATATTGTGGCCAAGTGCTCTCATATGCAAGCTCTTTGTGACGTTCCAGTTTTTATCGATTCAATTAATTCTTTACTTGGCATGGATATTCATTTAAAATATTAATTTACTTTAAGTGGATGCCGAATTAGTATCTAAATTCATCTTTTATGTTTGAGAATATGGTGCACGTGAAATTTAGGTCCATGAAGAAGGACTTCTACCACACCATCTTAATTGATTTTTTCTTAAATAACTTATTAAATTCATAACATATTAACTGAATAAAACCTCAACTTTAGTCTTCGCGCAGTATTGTGGGTATTTAATTGGACTTTTTGTGCCGTCTGTAAAATTTGTTTTGTGTGGGCTACACATTTTGCCTTTCTAGAGCTGATATCACATTTATCAGTAATTTTCCTAATAAATCAACTATATAAAAATAAAATACTTAAAGTAAAAATCAAAAAAATGAAGATCTTTGGCAATCCTTAAACAAATATTTAGCAATAAAGAAGTCAATTAATTTTATTAGTTGGTTGTGTAGCGATAAAAAAACAATGCAGATGACTAAGAAGTTTTACAACTTTTTATTTTTTCTTGAGGTATAAATTTAGGATTTGTGGATCTGAGCCGGGTGCAACTTCAGTTCAACACGTCTGGCATGTTTTTACATGTATAACATGTTTATTATACATGAAATAAGTGCACTTCGCTCATGACTCATTTATTCTTCATTACCCCACGAGCCACCGCGAGAACGTCAACTGCCGCATTCAGACTTAAATTTCATTAAATCTTTGCCTGAAACATTCTCCTAAAAATATGGGAAGAGTACAATGGAAAATGTATGACCAATTTAGTATTTTTAACTCAAGTGATTTGGTTGATTGTTTTTTTAATGTATCGCCGTTTTCTGTTTTTGATGAAGGTCTCCGGCTGAGTATGATTCCGACGAATCGTCCCGTCAATCTGTGCAATACCTTCAGGTAGAGCCGGAGCTGCCGCCCCAACCACAGCCCCAACCGCAGCCCCAGCCGCAGATTCAACCGCAGCCTCAACCGCAGCACCTTCTGCAGCCCCAACCGCAGCTGCAACAACTGCCGGACGTAGTCATCCAGCGGCAGCAGCAGTTGCCCCAGGTCCAATTTGTCGACGAGCAACACCCGCTGAACCGTCTGCGTCGACCACAGCGAGAGGAATAGTATTACACCTGGCGTATTTTCTTCTTGGGATTCTTCTAGATTCCCTGTAGATTGTCCGGTTAACTTGATATACAATGAAATAACAATAGTAATATTATGTTACGATCCATTTAAATCACAAACAATATAAAAACAGCATGAGTTCAGACTGCAAATTAGTTTTAGTGCGCTTTATCACATTTTATCAGTAGTGTTTCATCAGATTTCCATGAGTAAAGATGGACTAGAAAACTATAGAAAGTAATGCTCCAGACTTTAAAATGATCTGTTAACACAAAGTAGTGAACATTGGATGGATTGGTTAACGTCATTTGAAATTCTCGTCACGAGTCATTTTATTTTTTATTTTTATTATTTCAGTTAGTGGTGTGATGAAACAATACCTGCGCCCTATTATACTAAGTTCATTCAATCAAACATTCTAGTATAGTGTATAGTATAGTATAGTGTACTATTAGTATATATGGACACCCGCTTCTTATAAGTAGTATATAAAACATATATTAATTACGGTAGTCTATATATTTACTTTATATTATGTTAACTCACTTAATTTATATGATATCAATATTACTCGGTTTTATATTCGAATACTGCAAAGCCAAACGATCGTCGCATTTTCGAAACTAACATTATCCACGAGTTGAATTATTTAATTAATTAAAAATAATTTAATGGTTGACTGAATTTATTAACATTATTCAAACAATTATGTGATTATCAGTTTGTTTTTTTCTGAATATTGTTAATACTTAAAAGATAGATAGTTTTTAAAAGAGAGATAATGTTAATGTATAAGGCTTATCGAAAATGACGACTAATATTTGATAACACATTGCCGTGTACAATAAATGAATGTATGCGGTGATGTATTATAAATAATACGATATTAAAACATCTGTCCATCGATCCATTCGTTGTAACATCTCAACTGGAAAAGATAATGAAGCCAAATAGATAATTTATCATTCATTACATCAACCATCGAAAATATAAAAAAAAAATAACGAAAAACGTCACATTATAAAGAGAAATTGAGATTGATTTACTACAGTGTGTTAGTCTTCTAGGCCAATTTTAAGTCATGTATTGTAATATTAATATAGTGCTTTGTTTTATTCTACATTATACATAACATAATAAGTACAGATTCATTATTAGAACTCATGTCGATACATACAGTAGCATAGAAATTTGATTCATTTGCACATTAAACGTAGGAGCCGAACGTATAATTTGGTTTATTTACCATCATATCAATTAATAAATGCTTCATGTAGTTTTTAACAGCCTGTAAAAAACTATATAAGAGCTTTTTTTAAATAATTATAAACACATTAGTCTAGTGACAAACGTATACATAAATTATTATATTATACATTATAATTCATTTATATTGGGATGCTTTTATTCTGAATGTTTTAGCCCAGTAAAAACACAGAAAGCTTGTAAATATTACATTACACAATTCATTTTCCAAATTTCAATTCATATATATTAAATGTAGTTATTAAGTAATTTTAGTATCGGCTTAATCACTAATTTAGATTTTACTCAAGATGTAAATATTTTTCTTGAATTTTATTTAATTTTATTCACCCTTCCACATTTATTTATTATTGATAATGATTTACAGACGATTATCAGCATTTATTTAAATATTTTTACGCGAGTTAAATTATATAATTTAATTTATTGCATAACGTTTATTTTCTTGACCAATTAAACAACAGGGATTCAAAAATTAAATTAAAACCCAGTTAAAACGATATTTTTTAATTATTATTTTTTATAAAATTCAAGCTGCAACACGCTAGAGAATTGTAAATGTCTAATATAAGCTGTTCAATTAATTCTGAGATGTCAATAGTATAGTTATAATTAATTAAGGAATATATATTATTCATCTATAGATATTAATTATTAGTTTTACAGAATCACTTTGAACCAGCTTAAACCACATTAAAAGCTCCGCAAAAATACTGTTTTGAAAAATTAAATATCAGATTCAAAGTATATTATTTTGTAAACTAGGTGTTTAGTGGTTTTGCACCGGGTTGAGCTTTAATGAGTATCATAAGAATAATCATTGGAAATCGAGTGATTAGTTAGCTTTAAGTTGTAGGTTATATGGTATAATATATTATTAAGTAAAATATTTATCTTAGTGTACTGTAATATTAATCGAGTTGTAAGACATTATAAATGATATAAGATTAGAGAGCTTTAAAGTTGAGTGGTAGAAGTTGAAGACTTGTATACCTAGAACTTTCGGGATATTCCAGGGGTGTTGAAAATGGGTAGCTATGTTTATATAGTCAGATGTAAATACTTTTGAATTGCAGCTAGTCGCATGCTTCGCAGCGAGCCAGAGTTTGAAAAAAAACTACACATTGCAATGACGTCGACTGCTAAATTATAAACTTAAATCTACACATTCACGTGCAGATTCAGAAAACTGAGGTTTCCATGGACATTGTATTTGACAAATCTGTGATGTACGAATGTGTATTTTTAAGTAAATTTTAGTTTTTAACCTATTATGTTTAGTTATTGTGTTTTAGCAGTTCGATGTTATGTGGACACACGATTAGTTTTTATTTCAACCAAAGTATTGCTTCAAATATTCGAGTTTTTTCGTCACACTGATCATCGATATTTTGCAACGCGAATGGTAATAATTTTTTTTAAATTATTGAAGCAAATTTATTTGACTAGTTATATATTCTTTGGTAGATATTGTGATATGGCAAGCTTTACGATTGATCCCTCAAAGGGAGTGGCAATTTAATTGCGAATGGAAAGTAATTTTGAAACGAAGATTTCAGAGAAATCAAGTTATCGAAATGGGAGTATATGTTATGAGAAATCAAGAAGAAATCACATTATCGAAATGGGAGTATACGTTATTTCAAACGAGAATGAATTTTTAAAAAGCATCAATGACAAAGAAATATTCGGTAGAGTCGGTCGGTTTATTATTTATAATTGTTTTTGCACGTGACAAGTCGAATGAAGTTGTGTCAACATTCTCAACAACTCGACGACTATAAATTATACAACATCCTAAATAAATGATTTTGCAAATGGGTGAAAGCCGCTTGCGAATCATATTTATAAAGCAGGTTAACAAATTTTAATAACACTATGCAACGAATTTAAAAAATAATTCAGACCACTGCGGTGAGTTTGAGAATACTTGTCGAATTATGAATCATCCCTGAGCATAATGTTCGTTGCATAGAGTACAATTAATAGCGGATTCGAACGGATAGCTCTATTGGAGTAGAGCATAACGTGATTGAATTTATTACATAATAGTTTAGTCAATTGGTGTTTATGAAATAACTACAATGTCTAGTTATACTCAACATATTAAATACAGTTTCGCACGATACCTTCAAGTTAATATGTTTTTAAATATTTCCGAATTGATTAATTCATTAGTTATATATTTTGTCGTACGACATTTTTTTATTCTTTATATTATATATTAGTTTATAAACTATTGTTTATATCATCGATTGGTTATGTTATTTTGTTTAATTACACAGCTTTAATGAAAACCATTATTACAGCATAACTATGTCGAATGTGGAAAGGAAAAGAAGCCTTTATTATAATACAACTATCTATTAAAATATGTAAAAGCTCCGCAATGGAGCTTAAACATTGCGACCAGGATAAAGGCTTTTAACCACGTCACCAGATTGGATAATTAAAGCACCAGTTGTGTCTATTTAATATTTTGGCTTTGGTCCTGAATAATTGAATGGACTTTTTGTTCTGTCTCTTTTCCTTTCCATAGTCGATATGATTGATTCGGTTTTCATAGTTATTTACTGTTAACGCTTTTTTACTACATTCATAAAATGCACTTTATTAAATAATTTAATCATATACTATTAGTGTGCTTTAATGCTTTTGTGTGGATAAATGTCTACGTAGTATTTACTTAATATTTATACCATTGTGAACTTGTGTTATTTTTATTTGTAGAAATAGAAAAAGAAATGGAATATTTAACATTTATTTACGTGATAAAAATCGAGTGTTTTTCATCAAGAAAAATTAAAATCGTGATTTCAAAAATATTTTTTCTCGATAAAATTAAAGTATTGTATATCGGACATTGTAAAATGTGTTAAATTTTAAATTAGCAATGGCATAATATGTATTATGTAATCACATTAACTTGCTAAATTCTTTCAAAGTATTTAAATGAGAATAATATAAAGTTCGACATATATTTTAAAGTCAGATATTGGCCGCATTTTTTTTATCGAGGAGTAAATATTTAAAGTACTGCATAAAATCGCTTGGTAAAAAACTATCGGTCGGTGAGATACTTCCTTTTGTTTCAGTAGTTTCTACAAATACTTCTGTTTAACGCACACGCATTTGATCTATTGTGTTAACGCTATTTGTACACTCCGGAAGTGTTAAATGTCTTAAATATTTAAAAATTAATGTTTTAATTATATTACAAAAAATAGATGTTGTGTATATCCAAGAAAATATGTTGTAATGCTGTATTTACTCAAGACACACGATATTTGGCTCTAATAATGCAACTTTTACCATCGCCATGTCCTCACTTTAATTGAAGCATATGGACCAAATTTCACTTCACGTCCTTTATCGATTCTTATTACTAAACAATCATTTGCGATAGTGCCAACAAATCGTACTTCCATCAAATGCACACATTTGAGGGCATGTCACAAGAAGACTTTGTGGCATCCACCACACGTGGTGTACTTACTCTAAAGTCTATTATCTATCTAAACTAAGTGCATGCCTATTTCAGTTTTTAAAATACAAGGCAGTAAAAATTACAAAAGTAAAACACGCAATGTCTGGTTATCAACGAAATGAAACCTTTCTATCGATTGATTTCCCGTGTAACATCCTCTCAAATCGACAAATTTACTGCTTAAAACACGTCATCAATTTTTTAAAATTGAGTGGTCGAATTGACACTTTTGCATTAATATAGCCATCTATCAAACCAAGGGATAGTTTTTTATTGAAGGACTGTTTATTGTTTAAAAAAAATACAATTGTTAAGATTAAAGTAATCAGTTTTTTGCTCCACAGTATGTTAATCGAATATGGGCCGGTATTGGTTGTATTCAGCGCCTGTTTTAAGTGTCACAATCATAAGAAAATAACTAAAAATATTAAAAATAGTTTACTGTGTAAAACGCATACATTGATGCCAATTACGACAGTAAATTCAGTGTGAATTTGCACTATTTGGCAGCAGAACATCTTTGTGTGTCGTTAAAAGTGACTATTTTTATATTTATACCTGATTTTTTCCATCTTAAAAATGGCGAATGTTCAATTGTTGCCAATACCTCCAGCCGGCTCTGATTTTAATACATCGAACTTATAAAAAACAAAACTGTATTGATAATACGGTTCTAATTCAGAGCTTATCAACATCATATCAAATAGTTTATATAATTCTCTGCGTCTTGCTCAATATACAATTACTTAAATCGTAAAACTATCAAATTAAACTGACTACTTTAATACTTAAATATATTATGATTTGAGCATCGAAAGATTGACATAACGAGAATGAACCATACATATTATATATTATAAAATTAAACTATATCATTGATGTGAAACTTAATGTAAGACTCAAGATGAAATATCACATATTCTGTTCCACCAAGAATATATTATATTATAATTAATGTAGTGCGCACATATTATACATATTATTAGGATGAAAACAGGTAAATGACTACATGAAAACGTGTCTACTCAATCAAAATCATTACATAAAACTTACATACGTAAATTATTCTATTCGGCGATACAATACATATTTAAAATACGAGATTTTTAACAGAATACAGTTATTTCATCAGTGTTTTTTTTTTTATTTAGCTTCATTTCACGAAATCCAACTGTTGATTAAAAAATATTAATATAAAAACCAGTAAAGGATCGGGAGGTTTCATAACAAATCAAAGCAAAACTATGCAGCATATCGATTGTTTAAAGTGTAATTTCTCTAACTCAATCTTTGACGAATTCACAAGAGAGTAAAAGCTGATTGTTTTGTCATATAATTTTGCAACTATTTTTACATACAACACCATTTAAACTATTTATGTGTGAATGATAAATTAACACCGTACGTACACATAACAACATGCAACAATATGGCATATTCAAATAATTTTCAGCTAAAACCATCCAAAAGCCTCAAACCATCGGTATGAGATGTATATTGGTATGGATGATCTTATCCAGACACTCTTCTGGTTATCAGGCTTCTTCTATCATCAAACCAAAGACGTCTCAACAAAACCTGTTTCCATACAGAATATGCATTTATTGTCAGTGAGCATCATGTCCTCGTAAAAAAATAGTCAAACGTATAAAAACTTGGTTGACAATGTATCATATTTTCTGACACAAATGCTTTTACATAATAAACTAAATCTTAATTATCTCTTGGCCAAAATTCACACGAAATGAAACATACCGATCCTTGTCGAATTTGTTAACAAGCTTAAAAAGATATTCAGTAATTTTAAATTCCAAAAAGTATTTAAAAATGTTTTTGGAAGTTCATCCCACACACCATTTCACAAGGGTAGTGGAAACAAATATGTGCTTTTTTTAAAATTTGTATATCATTTTGATGATTATTTACTACTGTTAAAATATCTAAAGTGATAAAGGGGAAATCATAATATAGACGTTGAATTGGAGACTTATATTTCAAAATAGGTGCTATAATGATCATTGAAAGCTTTGCCAAACTATGCGGCTTATTATGAAGAAACAGAAAATCCAAAAATGTCGTTTTGTCAAGTTTGTCACATATGAGGTTTTAACAAGTTTTTAATAATTTTAACTCGTTTTATTTGCTTTAAATTATATGTTTTTTCATAATTGTTTTAATTGGGAATCTGACTTCTTCATAGCAAACTATGTTATGTTGTGAAAGATGTCGGAGAGTATTTTATTATTTTAAAAGTTATATTATGATTAATTCATTTATTTACTGGCGCACATGAATGTGGACACATCTTTTGTGGAGATGGTTGGTGTTTTCATTGGTCATCCTGGTTTATAAGCGAAACTGCTTTACAATTATTATCGATGTATTAAATGTCAACGTATATCAATGTATCACATATTAATATATTGTATGTAATATTAATATGAATTAAAAAAATATGAAAATGAAAAAAAATGTGTATTGTTATATATCCTTATTATTCATATTTTCGGCGAGTGAACCTCGCACCCTATTCGAGAGTAGTTTAAAACTATCTAATATCTATCTCTCTCTATCTGTCTCCCTTGATCTGATCCGGGGAATGCGGGTTCGAATCCCTATCTGTCGGATTTTTAAAATCCGGAAATGCAGGTCTGGTTGCCTATTGGGTTGAGTAATTGTCTAAAAAACAATTCTCGTAAAAAATAAGCCGTCTTCACATTGCGAAGATCCATATACTCCTCATTCGGAGTGGATATCTTCACAATGTGTAGCTCCATATGCCCCATATAGGAGACCCATAAAGATTCCATTAACACAATGTATAGGACTTAATAAAACAAGTTCTATCAAAAATGTCAAATTAGTATCCAAATTTAGTTTTTAAGCCTTTAAAAGAGATGGCTTGTTAAATTTGCAATGAAGAAAAGGGACTTACACCACATAAATTTATCAGATTTTTCCAACTTATTAAATTAATATCAGATTTAGTGAATAAAACACCAGTTTTAGTCTTCATGCACTTTGAGGTTGTGTATATTTAATCTTTGGACTTTGGCACAAAATCATTGAATAAAAATTTTCGTGTCATATTTTGTAGAATATGTCCTGTGTGGGTTGGATCCTTTTTCCTTTTTACGATCTATATGCGAATATCTTTCCGAGCGAAAATGGTAAAGAAAACGTAGTCCAAAGCGGATAATAGTTGAACGACCTGAACATAATTATACACTTGGAAACAATAAAAACTTTCTTACTGCAAACATATACCGTCAATATTGATTTCCATTAATTGGCCTTAATAACGGAATATATAAATTAATAGCATCAACAGTGAAGCAAGAAACACAAAGGAAACTGATCTAAGTACAAACTTTGTAATGTATTTTACAATTATATGTTGAAATCAAATTCGATCTCGGAAGCCTCACTCGATTGTTTGGATATTCTTTTTATTGATGGATTTTTTACATTTATATATACGCCAACCATCAGAAATTCATGAAAACCAGTAATAAAGAAATTATTAATCAAATTATACATAATATTTAAAATAAATATTTCCAAAGGGACGTTATTTTTTCATATCAATATTATGTTTCACAGCGTGGATTTAAAAATGGCGGATTAATTAATATCTTAAGAATTTTTATATAATTTCAACATATAATTATTTTAGTGCTGCAGGCATTTTGTTTCGATTAGATCAGTATTTAAATAATTTAATATAATGTTATAATATTTTTGTATTAGATAGTGCGCTCGATATTTATTATATAATAATAGAATGGGTGTTTTTTCTACTTCCAGCATATCCGCTCTACGAATGGACCATATGGCTGCCAAATGGCACCGTCAAAAATGTCATCATCATCTTCCTAAGTCATTCTAACATGAAGACAATGGACTGTTTTTTTTTAATAATATTATTTTTTCGATTATTTTCTGAATAGCCGGAGTTATTCCGAATATAATATCAGTAGCGGCATTTATTGAAAAAGTATGTAAAGAATGGAAGAATAATTAATGATAAATTTAAACATTTACAATGCAGCTTCATTTGAATCTAATTTTTTTCGTAGATATTCAATAGATGTTGCTACTATCGCAGTCTTAGAACACACATTTACAATGCATCTTCATTTTAATCTATCAATTCTTTTCGTAATTTGTAAATAGATGTCGTAACCTTTGAATTTTAAAAACACATGTATAATGCATCTTCAATTGAATCTAATAATTCTTTAATAAAATTTCACCATCATCAGGCTCTCGTGGTGGGTGGTCGCCTGTCTGCCCAATTACTAAAGTATTAGCTTAATTAAGTCGTTATGCTTACTACCGTTTCTGGTGCCTTTCTCGGAACTATCCGATGAAGCTCATTAGTTTTTCTCGGCCTGCATTATTATCTGTCCCAATTACTGCCTTTGTCAAGGCGATTAATAGTGGCATTTACCAAAAACCGAATTGGTGTCATTTTTCCCAAGTTAAGTGAATAGAACTGTTCAGCGGCTGCCTGATGAGCGGCCCGTGCTGTCCCTGTGCAACACGTCTTACTCGACCCTCTCTGACAGGTTGCGTTTACACCGACACCCTTTACTTTTTAATGTATTTTTTTATTCTTAGGGTATCCATGATTTTTACCTAAAAAAAATTACCCCAATTTTAAAGATCCTGCCGGCGGTTTGCCCAGAAAACTGCCGGTGTGC
>JAGVSQ010013615.1:0-11012 GCA_022683975.1 Rhyacophila evoluta
CAACCAAGGTCTTGGGAAGCTGCTCCTGGGACACTTCTGGCATTTATGAAGAGCGACTCGCGTTCGTTACGCCATGGTATACGCCCGCATAACGGGTGTGGAGACACGGCGGGTGGTGGAGGGAAAACAAGTATGTTGACGATTAAAAATGTTTAAAATCGTGCAAAAAAGAGGATTTATGGGAATTTTCTATTCATTAATTTACTTTGGATAAATTTCTAGTGAAATCCATCGTATGCTTCCAAAAGCTTATGGTAAATATTATACATCTCAAGATACTTGTCAACGCTGGTTTAAATGTTTTAACCCTTGGAGTAGTATGGACGTAAATGTACGTCCACGCGCCTCTTTCGCCTTTTTTTCAAAGCTATTTTTTTATTTTTGAATATCTATTCAATATCCATATATGGTATATCCAATTCAATTGATTTTATATTATTCGTTGAATTAATAGCGGTGAAAGATCTAAGTACTAAAAACGTGTGTGCATAAAAAATTAACTCACTAATGAAAGGATTAAAAGTGATGATACAGAACGACAAATTGTCATGCAGACTGCGTAGATTTCTGTGCAGTTGTCTTGTGACCGGGTATTTTGATCGTTCATCCAAGTTTTCATTATTTCGTAAGCGGAAATTAGCTTTGATATACGAGTGCGTTGGACTACGACCTCGTTTCCCTAATGAACTATACTCGTAAATCAAGGTTATTGTTTTATTGTATAGTTCTGTCCATGTTTGACTAAGCCCTGAGTGAAATGCATCGGCCGGGGCGGGTACAGCGTGCAGACGACTTCGGGCAAACGTTGCTGCGCCTAGTCGCGTCGCGCTGCGGTAATATGATATTTTTACACATCAAAGCGTGTCAAATAATTATTTATTGCCACTTCATCTTTGTAGCGGCGACGTCATTAGAGACTCTTCCTCTTTCTCAGACAGGGGAACCTGACTTCTAATTGGCTCGCCCTGTTTAGGAAGTTCTGAGGACGAGGGCGTATGGGTCAGATCCGGGATCACACAAATCTACTTGTATTACAAACGCATGCTGATTTATTTGAAAATTTGTGGAAAAAAGAAAATAAAATGACTCTTCCTATCATACTTTTCTCTTTTAAGTATTTTGGTGCGAGTAATATTCTGATTTTTGGGTTGTACGACGATCCATAAACATTAGATGGAATTGGAATTCCCTCAACTTATTTCGTTCACGATTTACACTGTTTTAAATAACTTTCTTTTTTAAATAAAATGTCACACACATTCTATTAAAAAAAGGGGTATTTCATTCTTCATATGCTATTTAATTTTATTCAATTTTCAACAACTCAGTGGCTTTGTTTTACAATCAATAAGTTATCCATTTTCAATACCTTATGTACTAGTGTGCTAGTAATACGCATTTAGGTATCAAATAATGAACCATTTAGATTTTTGAGAAAATTGTTACCAAACTAAATAATATCATTTTCTTAAAATAGCTGTTTTTAGAAAATCACAATCCCTACAACCTAATAAACGTACTATCAAAATGACTTTGACTTTGGCCCGAAATCATTAAATAGACGTTTTTTTGTGCCTCCCGTAAAATTTGTTCTGTGTAGGTTACGTCGTTTTTTTTTCACAGCCGATATATATTTAAATAAAAATTATATTTATATATATATTCATTTAAAAAAGAAAATTTACTTTATAGACGTTTAATGTATTTTTCTACTACCAGGGTGACGACAGTCGACATTCGACGACGATTAATAATAAATACAATTGTTTTTTATACCGCTTTTCAGAGGTAAATAAATGTAAGCAAATCCCAATCATAATTGGAAAAATTGATCAACTAACAAATCAACGATAAGACGAAAATAATTGTCACCTAAGTGACGAGTCTCCCAGAGTCGGGTCAGTATATTAGTTTTTGATAAATGTAAAATTAAAACCTACTTTTTATACTAACGGTGAAATTATTCGAAATGTAAATAATCAAAGGACTTGGAGTACAAAAAAAGCAATTTGTTATTTTGTATCAGATCGGCTCGGTGTGACGGTGCACAGGACGTGCAAATTTATGGTGTCGCGATCCCAGTCAATTAATGAACTCACGTGCATCGGAGAAATTTCACTTGGGATTCTTTTGCACATAGCTCTCTTTGCATTTGGTTTCTTTTTGCACGGGTTGCAACTTTATTTCTGTTCTCCGATAACTTTGTTAGTTGACAGTTTTTTAAATGTGCTCGTGTCGAATTATATTATACCAAAAAAATATATCGTGTCCCAAAATGAACTGACATTTATAATTTGCGTCAAAAATATGGTACATATTTTTATTTGCTGTTATTAGAAAATTTTTAGGTTAAATTGCATTATGCTTAATGACCATATATTGTACAAAGTATAAAGAAAGAACTAAAGAAAAAAGGACTCATAAAATATTAAATGTTATCGATAATATCAAGTGGAAATTGGGGGTGCTGCAATTCAACAGTGCTTATATGCGAGCCGCCACTGTTAATATTACTAATGTTATATCACTTGACATCTATAATATCTAGCAAATAGGTTCACGCAATATTTGCATACCGTGTACTTAGCTATAGTATTTTTGTTATATATTTTTTATTATACTGTAGAGATAATATTAACAGCCTTCTACAACTCTGGAATCCAATTAGCTTGATGATGAAGTAGATTGAGATTCCTTTTAGGCACCCACAGCGCATAGGACTAATGTGGAACCTAAGAAGAACGAGCAGGTATTTATTATTTAAAAAAAATGTACTGTACATATTTTTATATAATTATAATGACAGTGAAATGTATAATCTAGACCTATTTTTTAACAAATGTAAGGCATATGGGTCTACAATATGACCACTTGTATTAGTAGACTCTTTTTCACGGCAATTGATTCAAACTATTGGCGTTCCAGTTTGGAATTTCAACTTGTGACCTCCCAAAGCATACATATTTACTAACTCAGCCACTGAGGTAACAAAGTGGATAGATTAATATACGGTTAAATTTCAAAATACTAGATTTATGTTAACCTAACATACTCCACTTTGTCTCTTTCTTCTTCTGCTGTATCCGTCCCCTAAACGGAGCATATGGCTGCCACGTGGTGCCTCCAGGAATTTCCGTCACTCACAAGCCGTTTTGCATCCTCCTAGGTCATGCCAGCATCTTTCAGTTTCACCTAGTACGTCCTATGAATGGTGCCCGCTGGTCTTTCAGGACGCCTGAATCCCACGAGTCGGAAGAATAGATAAACAGGGTTCAGACTCATCTGTCTCTTTAATACAATTTATATAAACTAAACATTATCCATGAAATCCATGTTGATGAAATCAAGGATATTTGTGACAAATGTATATTACATTTTTTATATTTATTATTATCCTATCCTATTCAATTAAGTTAATTTATTTCATACATGTCTATGAATATTAAAAGCCTTATGAAGATTTCGAAGCAAAAAATTACAATTCTTGATCGAGATTAAGATTTGTCCATAAAATAAACAAAAGATAAATGAGAAATATTCAACACATTGGCATTTAAAAATAATACTAAGGGCGAAATATGGTAATAATAATGACTCCAAGACGTTATTAATGAACCATAAGGAGAGATTCCAGAAAAAAATTCACCCTAGTCCTGATTCGGTTGACTTGTGATTTTGCCCGCACACTGAAGAAATATTTTCTAACCAAGATCCTGCCCATAATTTATTGACTTATCCATACAAACAAGGACCATGTTTGTTTATTGTTAAGTTTCAACATGTTTTTAAATGGCTAATATAAACCACATAAATTGTACACAATAATAACATAAAATTGAATTTATTTTAAATCCTAGCTAAACATTGCCGATTAGATTTCTGTTTTTAAAATACACCCCTTCGCAGATATATTGCTTAGCTTATTTTCTATTCACATTCTAGAAACATATGTATAAAAAAATAGCATGTGAAATATATACATACGTCGATTAATTGTTCGAATAGGATATTTGCAAATAATATAAATTATCTTTAGATTTATGGATGATGCGTTCTCTTTCCTTGAATTTATAAACTTAGATAGTCAAGTTTTTAAGTTATAGTAGAAGTTTAACCAATCTCATATTTAGAATTATTTTGAAATACCGTTATATACTATTATACTCCGCCTTAAAATGGCTATCGGTGATTTGACTAAATAAGCAATCAAAAGTACATATTTTCAATATATAAAAATAACATATACTAATGTATTATCTTGTTTACTGGATAGATTCATTTAAATCTAATGTAAATAGCTTAAAGTATGCATTTAGAAGTAGATCAATCAGACAAAAGTTAAATATAATATGAACACACTGTAAGCGTTGAAATATATTATATTGATTTGTAAATACAATGTTGCCTCTTTCATGTCATTTGCATGTGTATTAACTTGCTGCATATATAAGCTAAGCTTAAAAATAAATAAATCAACTTAAAATAATGAAATATATGTCAAATAAATATTTAGTTAGCTCAGTAATATTGCTAAATTTAAGAGAAAATCAAAAACTATGGTCGTCGGCTTGATTTGGTTGACTGCTAATACTCTGTGTAATATTTTTCAGGATCGCCATTCTTCTTCGGGACGCCTCGTTTAATTTCGGCCTACATTTCCGTCCTTAGGGGGCTAGATATCACCAGTGGCGTTACAAGATTGTTTGAAAGGAGAAAATTATTTTAATGAGTAGATGCTTGTATGAGGTATAATGTTATGGTGACAGTTATTGTAGGAATATTTACACAGTATCCAAATAGTAGCTATCATATTTAGTTTAATGAGTAACTAAATCATCAATCTATTTTTTGATCAAGCAAATTGCGATACTATATATTGTAACATCTTCAATTCTACCAAATAAATTTCGTAAAATTAATCTACTGCGGAAAAGAAAGGGAATGTAACCCACACAAAACAAAATTTACAGGAGGCACAAAAAACGTTTAGATCTTAACCCAAAGTCAAAATACCAAATAGACATAAGTTTAAAGTACACGTAGACTCAAACTGGTGTTTTATTTACGCAATATCAATTTAAAGAAAAGCCAATAAAATTGATGACATGAAAGTCCATTTTTCCGATCAAAAATTTGATAAGCTGTTCTTTTTTCAAGCTTAAAGGCTAAATTAAGATACTAATTTAGTATTAGCAGCTTATTTCTTTTCGATAGAATGTGTGTTAATTATATACATTGTGACTATCGAAAAAAGCAATTTTGAAAAAACTGAGGGTTACGTCCTTTTTCTTTCCACAGGCGACGTAAATACTTTGTAGAAAGCGGCACAAATTTACATGCCCATTACATAAATGTATGTTTTAACATATAACATCAAACATTTAAATTGTATTAATCCTTTTGCCACGTGTGTAAGGACTATTTAAAAGAACGGAGTGAAAATGGCAATTTTTCATTTAAATTATATGATATTTTATTCAAATATAAATATTGCTCAATTATTTTTTTCAGTAAGTATGTTTAGCCTATTAAAATATCTACATATTATTCCAACATAATTATGCTTTTGCAGATATAATAGAATTATTAATAGCACACCACTGGAGTCTCCTGCATGCTCCATGAGTCGGATCCGCATATCTGCCTCCAGGATATGATGGATGGAATAATGCGTCAATGCTCCTCCAAGCTCCGTTTCCTTCAAGATATTTCTTCTTAGCTCACCCTCGTAAACAAAAAAAAAGTTTTCATCAGATGCGTCGCGATGTCGGCATATGGCGCTTTGTTGAAAGGATAATTTCTGCCTCCCTTTTCCTGTTCAGATGTATATAAAAGATCATAAACTATCAACCAGTCGCCCTCTGCTACATGGATAGGTTACGCGGCCAGGTCAATAGATCAAATCTTAAGAAGGCTAAATAAATATGAATTGATCTTCGAAACGGACGCTTTAGTCAAATGAGGTGAGGTAGTTTGACTTCACGATAAACTCGCAGATAGGTAATGGTTCATGAAGATACCCGGGCTATTCGTCTTACGAATCTTAAGTCTATCCGCTTATTTTTTCAGCTAGAAGGATACTATCGGTTGCTTCTTTATTTGATGTAGTTAAAAAATGCATGGTTGACCTGGTAGTGGTGGTTAAGCGATTGGAAGAAGGCCACATGGATACCACATACTTCATATAGTGGATATGGTTAAAGAAGTTACATTGGTTATAAACGCAAGATTTTTCATACATTTTTTTATGCTATGTAATATTTAATTATGTGTATTATAAGCGGTAAACATGTTGTAATTGATTTTTTTTCTAAATTTCGTTCATGCTTAAAAAAACGATGATCTTGCATATCGTGTTGACATTTATGTCTCCCTCTACATACGCTATTCATCATTTCTCTTACTCTTTCCTTTTATCAAAAATAATATCACTGCACCCAAAGAATTTTACAGGAGGCAGAAAGATCTCTTTTTAATATCATTGGGGCAAAATAAAAGCATTAAATAGAAGCATGGATGAAGACTGGTGTTTTATTTACGCGATCTGATAAAATTCATTAAGTTATTTAAGAAAAACCAATAAAATTTATATGGTAAATGTTCTTTTCCTGGTCGCAAAATCGACAGGCCATCCTTTTTTCAATCTTAATAAGTAATTTATATGCTACTTTGGTATTTGCAGCTTACATTTTTTTGATAAAAAACGTGTATTGATTTGTCGAAATGTTATCGAAAAAGGCTATTTTGAAAAGACTTAGTATTATGTCCTTTTCCCTTTCTACAGTCGACATAATAACAAAAAACACCATAGTTTGTTTACATGTGATTGATGTTTTAAAGAGTAATAAATGTCATATTTAATAATATGTATTATATTAGCAGAGTAGTTTATCTTTAATATGAATTTGTATTAGTGTAGAATAATTATAATTAGTTATTGATTCACGCTTATATTTTATTAGCATCATTTTTAATAGTAATTATTATTCATACGTTTTACAAACATTAAAAAGTTGGGCAATATTTTTAAATTAAATATTCATTAACACTAAGAAAAAAAGCAATCAGAAAAAAAACAAAACAAATAAATAATGTCCAACCGTTAATTGTGTTTTATGAACAATCAATTAGTCATTCGGGCTGGCCCATAGATGGTGTTGATTGTAAACATTATTCAATATTCGTTTGATTGTTTATCACCCTTAAGGCGGAGGTCTCACCTAGTCACACTAAATCAAGTGTAACGGAGAGGCGAGAGGCGCCGAAATCTGCCGCAGGCCAGGACTCAACCGATAAATAATACCTCATATAAATAATACATAATAATTCAATACAAATACTAAGCCGTCCCGTGGTGTAACACTTGTTCTTTTTCGATCGTTATGAATCCTATTACATCTTTAATTAAAACTATAACAATTAATTTACACTAAAGGTGCTTGGCTGGAAACATCGACATCATCAGCCGTTATATCCGTTTGATTCAATATATTTATACATATTCACTACTATACTATAGTCGAAGCTCAATACAACGGATTAATGCTGGTGACTGGCTGTCCGTTAGAGTCAAAAGACCTTTACAGAAAAAAAATGATTTTTTAAATCCATGTTTAAAAACATATAGTCGAATTTATCTATCTGAGATAACACATGTTGAGATTATGAGTGAGACTTCTCGAAAAATTTTGAATACTTTTGCCTTTTTTCTTTCGAGAAATTTTTCATGAGATTCTCGAGAATTTCGATTTTTTTAAATAGCCAATATATTCGAAATTAAGCGTGATTGATTTGATTTGATAAAAGAACACTGTAAAACAGTACAAACCACAATAAGACTAACGTCGACACAGAACGAAAGAAACTTTTTAACTTCTTTATCTTTGTATCTATAATATTATATTTATATTTATAATTATAATTTTAGCTGTATTGTTTTCCGTGATGTGTGTTAATTGTGAAACATTTATAAAAAAATAAAAAAAAGTTTTGTTTCATGTTATTTCATGTGCGATATTCCAAATAAATTTTAAAATTCTCAAGATTTCTCGAAAATAAAGTAAATGATTTTTTTTAATTTTTGACATTTGTAAAATTGCTAAATAAGAAATTTCTCAATCTTGAGAATTTAAAAAAGTCGAGAATTCACAATCATTAAGTTTATGTTGGTTAATTATCAAGATGGCATCTGATTGCTGATGAATTTGTTTTTGGGCATGTTACTTCCGCGTCGATATCTTCACTTCCATTCTCATTTCGAAGAACATAACTTAATTTTTCTTTTAGCTTTCGATCATAATGGGATACATAGGGTCACCTTCATCTACTTCTAACTACGGTAAAATAAATATTCGGCTACTATTTCTCAATCATTTACTCCGTATTACCCTACAAAAATCAAGAACTTCTAAATGTATGTCACTAAAAAAATTACCCCAACTATTCACACTGTGTGCACTATACTGTTTTACAGATATTTTGTCTGTTTTATCCGAATTCTGTTATATCGGGGTCCGTTATACCGTTAAAAACATAATTTGACATTCTAATAAAAGCAACGTTGATAAATGTTTCTTAATAACAAATATTGAACTAATGAGAGGACAAATACATTTTTAGATGACTCAATTTGATGAACGTATGATACGTCGATAGTTTAAAGTGTAAAGTTGGTTACTTCACTTTTAACTGAAAATTACGCAATAATTGCCATCTTCTGTCCCGTATTAATTTGACAAGACATAGTCATCTAAATATATCGAAAAAAGGTCACAAGTCACAACTCCATTGGGCTCTGACGCCTACACTCATAAATATCATTAATAACCCCCACTATTTTGTCTTTATATCTATCAAAAGTTTCTCATTTGTAAACAGCTCTTTAAACATATAATAATGGCAAAATAAATAGCAAAATAATTGGTTTTGACACTGTCCCGTATTTTTTTCAAAAACGGGCAAATTTACACTTTAAGCTATCGATATTTCAATTTTAACTGTAAGCTTTGAATTATATTTCTAAGAAACATTTCAAATCATTTATATCGACTGTGCATAGGAAAAAGGACGTAACCCTTCACTTTTCCAAAATATATTTTAATCGATAATTAGAATGTAAGCTGAAAATGTCGAATTTTTGTTGAAATTTAGCTTTTAAGATTAAGACAAATATGCCCTGTGAGATTTGCAACCAAGATGGGCTTCCAACCAATCAATTGTATATGTTTTTCTTAAATAACTTATTAAATTAATATTATATTGAGTAAATAAAAATTGGTTTTAGTCTTAATGCACTTCAAGATTGTGCATATTTGGCTCAAAATCATTAAAAACGTTTTTTGTGCCTCCTGTAAAATTTGTTCTATGTGGGTTAAGTCGATTATATTACTAGAAGTATAACCCAGCCTTGTATGTAAATTCCAGGAGTACAGTTCGAAGAATTTTAAATTTCAATTTCAAAATACTCCACCAATCAAAACATTCACAATGCGAAAGTGTTGTATCAACATAAGCCTGCATCTCACTGTTTTATTTAATTCTCGTCAGACACACCGACAATTTGTTTGGTATTCATGATACCGCCTTTGTTTTAATATCGCAGCCATAACACATTCTTAAAAGCAATGTTTACAAGGTGTACAAGCTGTTTCCGATTATTTATTGCATTATAAATAATATTGGATAGAAAACGCATCGGGGATTCCGCTGTAACGCGATCCGCGTATGGTAAAATCCACGGGAACCATCTTGTGAGCAGCACGATCGACTTTATCAACGGAACAACATTTACACGAAGAGGTATTTATTGATAAATATTATTTTATAAAGACATTTTACATACATGGTTGTGACGGCCAATTAATGTTTCAACAACTCTTGATCTATCATAATCATATTATTATTTTCTTCGGACATGATCATGTCAAATTTAATACTTTTGAGATTTCTTCCATCTACAAACGAGACATATTACAAGATACAAGTTTACATTAAAACAGGAATTGCCAACTCGCGTCCCGTGGCGTCCCTTTATGTGACTCATGCTCATAATACACGCTATACATAGTACTATATACGGAACATATATTCGTAATTTGGCATACATACGAGGCCTCAAGGTGTACAAAATGTTAAATTAAAGTACGCAATGAATAAATAAAGAAAGGATTCTGATTTTCCAGTATTTTGCTATCTATATCAATAGTATGCGTGACAGCTGTTCAAGATTTTAATATTTAAAATTTTCCCATAGGTTTATTATTCAATTAGAATAACTTTTGGAGTCAACATTGATTAGCAGTGATACTAAAAGGACCGTATAATATATAGAGACAACGTGTTCAATAATAAATGATTAAGTGAATTTGTAAAAATATACACGTGAAAAAAAATGTCTCTAAATTTGTATGGCTATCGATTTCATAAGTATATTTTTAACAACTTTTACATCGTTTGTTTCTTGAACACCATTCGCTTCTTGCTGCAATGACATGTAAGCATGCACAATCTCGCTGACCACCTCGCGGTTCAATTGCAACCGACCAATTAAACTATTCTCAAATAATCTAATATTACAAAAATATTACAAAACAAAAGTTTATAATAAGACAGGCTTGCCAACCCGCGTCCCGTGGCGTCTTTTATGTGACTCGTAGTCGTAAGCTCCTTCCGGACTTTTTAACCAAAGACATTAAGTAATCCAAAATTCAAATCAATCTCTTTCAAAAAATAGTAATTGCTAATTTCGTTGTAATGCGAGACAAGATGTATAAAAAAAACTGGAACCAAATTTACAATTATCCTTTTTTATTTGGAAAATTTTAAGACGTCAATGCAGCCATTGGGGCAATTTGAATTGGCCAAGCCTTTATTAAGATATAGTCTATGATATTCACGGACTATCCAAAACATGTTTTGCACACTAATCATATTCAATAATATAAGACATATGTGTTCCTAATTAATATTTTCGACTGATGGCGCTTGATGGAAATTGATTTTAAATTCTGAAT
>JAGVSQ010013618.1:0-11010 GCA_022683975.1 Rhyacophila evoluta
GTTTGTCAGACAATTACTCAACCCAATGGGTATCTAGTCCTGCATTTTCAGATTTAAAAAAATCCAACCAGATGGGGATTCGAAACCTCATTCCCCGGATTGCTATGCGCGCACGCTATCAATTACGCTAACCGGGGATTACTACAGATAAGCGGGGAACCATTTTATTTACTCAATATCGTATTAATTTAAGATTAAAAAAACCGATACAATTTATGTCATGGAAGTCCTTTTCCCTGTTCGAAAATTTTCCAGGCATACTTTTACATATTAATTTGGCATTTGTAACTTACATTTTTTGATAAAATTTGTATTAATTTGTATACGTTGTTATAATCGAAAAAAAACTATTTTAATAACTGAGATTAACATCCTTTTTTCTCTCCCTAGTCGATATCTTTGCATTAAGCCATCAATGTGTTACACAGAAAAAGAAGAAAAATGTATATTCAGCTGGTAACAAGAAAATATTGATGCGTATACTGTATGGAAAAGCAGCATAAAATATGCACATATTTCATCCTCCCCTATAAATTATAAATAAATAATATTACAGCGTTGAAAGCTTCACATTATTCAAGGCCCTAAACTTTCCCGCTGTTAGTTTTAGAAGATAATTTAACGGAGGCTTTGGGGGAAAACTAATTAACAGAAAGTTTCCTTGCCCGCTCTGAAGTTACATAGCTACCTCGCTACACTATCTTGATAAAAAAATTGATTAAGCTCTGATTCAATTATGGTATACTGCACGAAAGTTTTGGCCTGTATATTTAAAGCTCTTAACAGGTTTCGTTTCATTATCGTCATTATGATAGTGTTATAACTTGGAAATTAAATTACGGATAGAAACTTCTCTATCTATTGACGTTATATTAAGGGGTTTAAGCATTTTAATACGGACGACACATACGTATATGTCCATACAAATAACATAAGTATAATAATTTTCAGTACATGTATCATAGCCGAGCGGTGAGTATATAAGTTTGATTCATGATCAGGTGTTTATGTGAGTCATAAAAACTAATTTCGATTTTTTATACTTTTGACATCGTCCTTGTATTATACAAGTAGCTATCACATTTGTGTTGACACGAAGCCGTTTTCAAAGTGTTAAATCACATTCAAAACTGTGATTTAACAACACGACATCATTTATCAACTAACTAATATAATTATAGTTATTTCTGAAAGAATAAAACACTATATTATTATCACACATACTGTCTTTCATAATCATTGTACGCAGTATATTAAAAAAGTTAGATGTAAAGACGCTTCATGATTGTTCTTAGTATTATACGTTAAAATCATAATCGACAATATATCGTTATTCGGCAGTCATAGGGGTTGAATAAACTGTATTAATCTTGTAGATAACAATGCTCGATGCTTGATTCACCCGTGCAAAACAAGTTAGGAAGTGCTTTGTTTTTTTGGATCTAGATGTTACGAGTTCGAATACCACAGCTATACAATTTAAAGAATCCAAAGATGCAGGACTAGATACTTGATAAATTGACCAAAGTTTTGATGAATTATTCCCTTATAAAGTCTGTTAAGATAAGTCTTATACTTATATAATCCATTTTTTGAGAGGTGATGCATAGGTTTGGAGACCACTTTAAAAAAAGATAACAAACAATAAGGATACAAGATGGTAATAGATAAGGCTTCTTCTACCACATCTGCTCTCTAAGTAGACCATTTGGACAGCACATACTGCCTCCACTCGTCTCATCCGTCAGTATTTTTACGCCCTCTCAGGTCATATATGCATCACGTAATTGAATCAAATGTATTTTATAGATAGTATTGAACGGCCTTTCAAGAATGAGTCAGTCAGATTCAAGCTCTTTTGAAGCATTCGCAATATGTGGCTGAACCAGGTCAAGCTTCGGAGCTTTAATTTGTCAGCGTATGTGGTTGCATGGTTCATTCCACAGTATCTCCAGAATCCATCGCAAAAATCTGTTCTAGATCCAGATAAAAATAAATAAAATGAGTCATATAGTTTCTATTTACCATAAGTGCACTTTTTGTCAAATTTGATCTTAATGAGGCTTTATTATAGTCTCTATTTAACATCTAATAAAAGGTCTATAAGTTTCCAACGGCAATAAAACGGACTTGAAAATAAAGAATTACTAATTAATACGGTAATTACTTATAAAACATAAATAAAGCAGATATTCGATCTTACTCTAAACATCCGTAATCCAATAACGAAGCCCATGAAATAAATAATTTCCTAGATATTTTTTTATTAAAGCACAAACAATCGAATAACCAACATTTTATCAAAGTGAACGTATGGTAGATATTAATTAGACAACTCAAATAAAAAACGTTGATCTGAAGAACGAATTAGTATTAAGATTGACACTAATTACAAGCGTATATATTTTTTACTCTTTCCCGTAAAAACAAAGATCTTTTTGTAAAAGCTCTGATATGGTATGTAACCATAAAGAGAAAAGCCTGTATTATAAAATTATTTTAATATTAAAAATGAATATTACAGTATTACGACGAAGTTGTAATGCTTTAATCTGCACCGTTTTGAGATACAATTAGCATGCCACGAAAGGAATTAAAATTTCAAACTGAATTACCCCTTCGAAGTGAAAATTGCGTTAAAAGAAACAGGGGATGCTTTATTAAACCTCGTCGCTTTTTAATGAAACGAGGTTTAACGGTCGGAATGAATTAATTGACTTATTTGCAAATGTTAATAAAAAATAAAACGATAAGCTCTTTTATACTTAAGATATTCATTTTTTTTTCATTTTGTTATATAATCTATAGCAGTGGTCGCCAAACTCGATAAGGGTGCGAGCTACTTTCGGAAATTGAAATTGTCTGGCGAGCTGCTTTTACATATTCCTTCTTTATAATTATTTATGATCGTCCTTTATTTTACCATACATAATATTTATATATTACTTAAAATAAATTAGGACATCGGACATCCAATAAAACATAAAATGCATACTTTAATTAGTTATTTATAAAAAAAATATCTTGAAATAAGTTGAGTAAAATTAAAATTGTTAGTGAAAAAAAATAGTGGCATTCACTTTCCTCCACATTTTTTTTCAATTTTTGGTGAGTACATTGTAAACAAGGTTACCAAGATGTATATCTGTATATGAATATGTATTATCCTTGTGCACACACACAAGCGAGACCATGTGATAGATATGCATTGCTGACTGTCATTCCCACCAAATGAGCAAGAGAGAGACAAAGTGCATGGTGCAGTTCCATCGTAATACATCACTGACTGCTTCTCTATTTTTTTTACTTAGACATTTATGTCACAACGGAAACGTGTTAAGCATTTCATCCAAATTTAGTTCAAGAAATATTTCATTTCGAAGTCCAATAATAAAATTTGAGAGGCAAATTGTATGGCGACCACTAATCTATAGTATAAAACAGAAAATAAACGAATGTGTCTGTCTGCCATGAAAAGTCCTCCATAAAATAGACAGCGATAATATGAAATTATAACTTAATGGTAAAAGAGGAATCTAAATTTTTGTGCAGGAAAAAGGAAGCAAACCTCATTTACAGCATTATTATTGTATGAAGGTTAATGCCTTTTGCTTAAACAGAGTTGGTAGTGTTGGGTTGTTATATTTCAGGAGAAAATGGACACCGTACTTCAAAAAGCTACACGTTGTGATAGATTATTTAGTTTCTTAAAATCAAATTATTAAAAATGGCATGCTTGTCTTTGATTTATCGTCTGGGGCTCAACCCGACTCATATATTCTTAAAAAAAACGGATGCAAGAAGACAAAAGATTAAAACGAAGAATGGTTGTGTTTTTTATATTCATTGTGAAATACATTGATGTGGGTACTTTGAGAAAATGTTGAAATCGCGAGGATGATAAAAGAACATAAATGTACTATAAAGCAGTCTTTGTTTTTCTTGCCACGCAATTTATAACTGAACCAAAGTAAGTTAGTTTTATTTACAGCTGTAAGTTTATTTGTTTTATTTGGATACCTTTTGTAACATTATCTTTCTTACGAGAGAAGAGTTACTTAGGATTATTCACTAAATGCCACATTCAAAGAATTTTTTTAAAATGAATATTAATTATAAAAAAATCAGTCAATCTAGTTTATTTAGTACAATTAATTCAAATTATCGTTGTTTATCAACTCAAGAAATAGAGTATATATCTGTATTATTAAGATTAATTTTGACAGATCTTTTACTAAGTCAAGCTGATTGATTATGAGCCAACTGCTTAAACTATTGAGCAAAACTGTCCGATCATATACCGTATTTAAATATATAGCGACACAGTAAGCCTCAGATATAACATACTTCAATATATCAGACTATTTATAAGGAAGTGAAAGTGTAATCATCGGGAAATGGTTGGAAGAAACTGTTTATTGGCTAAGATGCTGACATAGATTTAGATGAATCAAAGGTTCCTGTTTTTTGTGAAACAATGCAACATAATGCTGGAGAAGAAGTAGCTGAAGAAAATGTTTTACAATAGCTAGAAGAAGATAAAGGTGACCATAAGTATGACATTATTGAAAGTGAAAAAGCAGATAAGGCTATTGTTTATTATATTGTAATAATTTCGTAATTTTAGACAGTTGATTATAAAAAAACGACATACTTGGAAAATGAAAACTAAATTTAATTCTTTTTTTGAATCTAACAACAACAAACATAGTAAAAATTATTTAGAAAACTTTTATAGAAGGAACTTTAAGCTTTGATGAATACGCCTTCACCCGCATTAGTCCGTTATGTTGATACTGTACTGTAGTTCTCCACGGTAGCGTAGTTGGTAGCGTGCGCGTCTTACAACCCGAGGAATGCGGAATCAAGAAGAAATCATTAACTAAAACTTCTTTTCTACTTAATATAAGAAATACAATATAGAGTCTCCCCGGTAGCGTGAGCGCCTAGCAATCCAGATAATGTAGGCCACATCTGTCGGTTTTAAAAAAGTCCAAAAATTCAGGACTGGATGTTCATTTGGTTGAGCAATTATCTGACAAAAAATCTCGAGAAAAATAATCTGTCAAGACGTTTTTACATTGCAGATAACTTCACACTGTGTAGATCCATATGCTCCACTTTGAAAGCAAATATGATCTCAAAAAGTTAAATACAACGTATATGATTGTTTAAAAGATTCTCTTCATGCGTATCGTCTTTTAAAAAGCTTATGTTTAGAAAAGATCGTGTCGATTTATGTCATGCGTAAGAAAAGTTTTCGCATTACTTTATTTAGTGTTTCTCGGTAGTGATGGTGGATTTACCGATTCCTTTTACACGTGTTTTAAAACACGTGCCGTCACGTGGAAACAGGCTTGTTTCGCGTTGTATAATGGAAGCCGCCCTTGAAAATGCTTTTATTGTTATTGATATTATATGATCAGCGCGAAACGAAAATGTATTGCAAAAAGCTTCCAGCTTCCCATCATTGTGAGAGCTTTTGTCATTGGATATTATGCGGGTCATTTGGTTATTTGATATCCCGATTTACTTATTGAATCTATTATACAAGTGTGCAATAAATTAAATTTACAGCTATAAATTTGTTTAATTATGTAACGGCTTTTTTATTGGTATAGCAATATGAACTAAATGGAAAGCATATATGCACAAAATAACAAGAAAAAGATGATTTCGATCTCACTGTCTTGAAAATTGTGTTATATTATTCCAAATTTTTAATTTTAAATAACTCATGTAACCATTGGTTGGCATCATAGTGACTTACTGAGCTTCCATTATCTCAACTGTAGAGTAAAATTAAAACTAATTTAAATGTATTTCCGTGAGAACTTAAGTAAACCGGGTATTGAAAATCTTGTCAGTAATCAAGAGCGTAAATGTGAATACTTAGAATGCAATTTTTATTTCCGCTATGGTGACCATCGATAAATCAGATAATTGAAAAGCTTATAATTATATTAAATAAATGTATTGCATATTTTGCATTTTAAAAACTGATAACGAGTGACTTGTATAACATAATTATTTTCAAGACAGTGTTCATGAATAAATATGAACTACCTTCATTATATATTTGAATTTAGTAAAGGACGAAAAAATATTTGATATGAATGTACAATATTTTTAACACCGGTACCTTGCGTGTTCAAATACAAGTGCGTCACGAAATAGATGCCAATTTGTTTCGAGAAAAAAATCCACAGGACAATCTTTCGATTAGGGTTAATTTAATGTCATTGAATAGAAAATAAATAAGTTTTTATAAATTGTTTTTGTGTTTGTAATAAAGAGGCTATCAGATCATAATATTTCTTTTTTAGTGACTGTCTTAGCGTTTACAGCACAAAATGCACATTCAAAAAAATGATTTACTTCAACCTTATAATATTGACCATAGATATTTTTTCTGGATCCCAGTTCACACTGGAGTTAGCAGAAATAAAAAAGCTTACTCTCTTGCAAAGGCGCTAATAAATAATTCAAATTTGGATCAGTCAAAAATTCCATTTAAAGATCTGTTTGAAATTTTCAAAAAAAAAATGTGAAGCCTCTTGAAGCAAATTTAAAAATCGCGGTCTCTTAAAAAGCATCAGCTATTTTTCCTTTTTTTATAAATAACAAAACATATCGTGATACGCTTGTCAAAAACTCCCCCGAGATTTTATCGTCACTATTAACCGTGGTAGAGCAGACCACAACAACGCAGCAGGATATTTTGCACGTGTTGGGATTGTAGACAGTCCAGTGTATACATATGGAATAAAAAATAAAGATGTCAATCACATTGTTTGCGACGTACTTTTATGACATTTAAATATGGAGCGCATTAAAAAGTTTATTCGGACTTAAGTTTCTACTGCCTTTTTCTATGAAAATTTTGTTACAGTCTTCAATGTTGCTTTATAGGTGCAAGTTTTAAAATTTTTTAACCGAATATAAACTTAAGATTTCAATTTTAATGTAAATTATGTGCTTTTTAACTTTCTAGTTATGTGTAATTCTGTTAAAATGTATCAACTGTTTAGCCAAAATAAATATTTTATACGGTTTCAGCTGGCTTAAATAAAAAAAAATCCCCGCAATCAGTTGTATTGTGCGTATTTGCTTGGTTGGCAAAATGTTTGTTTGTAATAATACGAGCTTAAAGTTCGGTCTTGTTGAAAGCTCATATAAAATTTTAAATTGGTTTTTTTTTTAATAATAGAGTAACATTAATAAATAAGTCGGTGATAAATACAAAATAAGGTAGCAAATATTGCATATCCGCACTTGTATCAGAAAGAAGGCGAGTGCAGCGAAAATGTGGGCCAGTGAAGTGCAGGTTGAATGTGGAAGGGGAGACGGGAGCTGGTAAAAGCTATGACGTCAGCCGTTGCAGCATTTCCCGGAGTTTAAGTCCGCTCGGACGTGGCTATAGACTAGACCAGCGCATGTCCAATTTTATTTAATCGATTTTTTATTTTGTCTTGCGTTGCGAGAGAATTGCGAACAATCGACATAAAATGTATTATTTATTTTATAATTACTGTTGTATTTTTTAAAATTATGGAAGATAATATTATACGTAAAGTTTTCAAAGAGTAAATTACTGGTAATGTGAGTTAGTATATTAGTGCATACGTTTCCACATTGCTCCGGACTAAGTATCACATGTTCCACCATCGTAACTGCATGAAATTCATTTTGTTTTGGAGTATAAGAAATAGGTTCTACCAGTGGCCAAAAATTCAGTTCTTGAAGACATATTTATATAAATATTTTTCCTTAGACAAAAACTCGATGTCACATTTTTTACTTACCGATAAACTTCATTCTTGCTTGTTACGCTGGTTTTAATTGGTGGAAAGATGAAATTTGTTTAATCTCTCGTCGCGAGATACACATACATCTTTTGTTGTTAGAGTTGGAGTCTCAAATCCCTCGAAGACTTTTTTCTTAAATTCTTCCGTTATATTTGTGAAATATATAATCCTTAAGCTAAATATCAGTAGCCATCTCCCAGTTTATGAAAAAACTGTGTGTTTCATAGTTCCAGCGGCGCGGTTTTTGACTGATGGGCGCATGCGCACATAGAAAATTGCACCCTAGGTTGGGAGTGAAACCGAGCACTGTCGCTCCCGCAGTGCCGAGTACTAGTCGATTTTATTTACTCCGCGTCTGTTGTGCTTAAAACCGTGTACCATATTCTTGAATGTGATAAAGTGTTGAGTTAGATTATTATCCTACTTCCAGCTATTTATTTGATTCTTTTAAGATTTTATCAGGTTTTCAGATACATTTTCTTTTCATACATGTTTGTTTCGTTTGACACAATTTTAAAACCTCCTAAAATTTTTTTGGAGCAGCACTTACACCAATTTTAGTTACGAGCGCCACTGTACAATAAACATCTTTTAAGATAAAATTTTAGAAAAATATGTTAAAATTGTATTTGATTCACTAGTGGCAGCTATATTTCTTAATGTTACATCATTGATTATTGAGTATTTAAAAAAAATAAGTCGTCAGTTTGTCAAACACTGCATCAGAGCTTATGCCAGAACAAGCGAGCTTTCATTATTATATAACAAGTATGTTCTTCGAAGCCAGGGCGGATCTGTGAACATTTGCAAGAAAGCTTCGTGATTGATATTTTTCTCGGTTTTATTTTAAAAGCTCACAACAGAGAAAATTGCAAAGTTTTATTTTAAATCCCCGACACAATTTCCATCACGCAAGATAGTTCCGATGTAAAAATAACTTTTAAATTAAATTGAAAGTCTAACGACATACTTGTGAATGGATGAGTAAATAATGGAAACTAAATTTATTTATTTAGATAGCATGGAGTTGCAGCTTAGAGCTATAATAATTAACTATAACCCTAATGATGCGCCAGACGATTTGATGACTTCAGAATTTCATCGAAAATTGGAACTTATAGTTTATTTAGCTAACTCCAGAAAAATTCTGCTTATCTCTTGTAGTCTGCTTCCAGCTCTTAAGCTACAAAAATAATGCGCTTGATTCCACAAAGCTTAATCATTTCAGTTTTAGTTCTAAATACATTTTTGCTGTTAATATTGAAAATACACGAAATAAAAGGTGTGTTTCCTTAATTTAGTCGGGAAAGTAGGTGATAAATGCACTGAACATATTTTGCGCGTGGCTCTCATTTATGTATGACCTCGAAATACGAATCGTGATATGATTTCAGTAGTAATGAAATATTTACATTGTCATTTTACTATTCTATTATAAATCGATAAGATTACTCTATTTGCGAGTATTGTTACAATATATAAAAAAACCTGTACGATTTATCGGAAAATTGTTTGTTTATTTAAAAGCATTGACTACCGTTCGTGTCACAGGTTATAATGTTAAATGAAGCATGCCACGAATGAAATTATTATAAATGTCAGGGAAGTATTTAGGGATTATTATCACCCAAGAAATATTGTATATTGTAAATATTATAGTGCTCATGACAAAGCAATTCTAATTCCACACGGCATAAATTTTATGGAAGTTAAATAAAACTCCCTTCAATCCCCATGATTACATCAAATTTCATATAGTTTTTTAATGTGTCTGTGGAATCGATCACTGATTTTCAATGTTGAGATTTAAAAAAATATATACTAAATTAAATTTAATGATATTGACTGTAGAGTTACTTCCATATCTTGTATTATTTTGCCGCGTGGTTAATGAGGTATTGCTTTATCATTAACGATATAATTTATAAAATATTTTGTATCCATAATCAACACAATTTTCGACTGAGACCCACATATAATATGTACTTAGCATTTATGCTATCTAAATATAGAATAAAAATTTTCCTCGACGCATCATTTTCCGAAACGTTTTTTACTGTAGCATATGGCCACCACGTGACGCCTCCAAGATTCTCTATCACCCGACAGCTGCCTTGCATACTCCTAGGTAATACCGGCACCCATTAGTTCCGCTAAGTAAATCCTGTGGATAGTACTGAACGGAATTCCATCTCACTGGAATTCCATCTCACTGGAATTCCACTGGCAGGAAGAAGAGACTAGCTCTAAACAGATAACAAACTAAGCTCTCCGGAGGCATCCGTACTTGCCCCAGCCAGTTCCAGCACCGCTGCACGACTTTTAGTATGCATGACTCCCTGTCACTGTTTCAGGATTTACTATAAAATAAATATAATTTTTTATATATTATAAATGTTTTAACAAATAAGTACAATTTTATCAAGAAAAAATGATGTATTCAACTATATATATTCAATAAAGTGTTGTATATTTATGTCTCTTAGTTATCACAAATTCAAAATTTTCTACTTTATTTGTTATTTTCTATTTATTATTCTAATTTATTTAATCTGTTTTTTTTGCTAAAGTAATATAGATTGTTAAAATTCATTATTTTTCCACGTATTTATGAGTTTATATTTACTACAACTGCATTGAATATGCCCATTGGGTTGAGTAATTGTCTGACAAACAATTCTCGTGAAAAATAATTTGTCAAGCCGTCTTCACATTGTGGAGATCCGTATAATCCATTTTCAGACTGGATTTCTTCACACTGTGTGTATCCATATGCTTCAGCTTAGGAACGAACATGGTATGAAAAAAAGTTGCATTATTTACATCGATGGTATAGTTTTCCAAAATGAAATAAAAAAATGTTTTTAATTTTTCTAAAAAAAACATTTGGCCTCAAATATTCTAGATTCTACCCTGTAATCTTTGTACAAGTTGCTTACCGTAAAAGAAAGGCATAGCGTGTTAGGTACTTTAATAATGTAATGATCTGCGTGTTTGGATTGAAATCCAGTGGCGATGGTTGGAAAATAGCTTCGCAGAAATATCTGATTAAATCAAATTACTCGGTTTGATTTATGAAAGCGCATTGCCGGGTTCATAATAATATGTAGCAAAATAGTCACACCACACTATCTATTTAATATGTACGTGGGATGTGTTGAATGGAGGTTGACTGGGTCCAAAGAAACACTCTCACTTAATC
>JAGVSQ010013619.1:0-11010 GCA_022683975.1 Rhyacophila evoluta
TTATGTAAATCTAGGTAGTTGCACTGTCAAAAACCTAAAATAACGAAAAAATTATATCGAGCGCATCCATTTTTGAACACTTTCAATACCCGAGTTATCTCGGGCGTATCCGGGAAGTGGTTAAAGCCTCTAATTAAGAACTTCTTTAACGCAGCTAAATTAAAATTTGTATTTTATTTTTCATTTGTACTATAATTCTTATTATGGGCACAATCGTATTGCTGGTCATTTATTTGCAGCATTTCAATGAAAATTTACTTTAATATATACAATTTTTTTTTAAATATGGTATATTAATCTGCAAGTTATTAATGTGTAAAAAATTGTACTTTTCTCTCTTATAATTGATCGATCGAGAGTCAAGAAAATTATAAACAAGCCATCTTCAAAATCACTGCTTTATCATATCAATTTTTCTGAAAACTACGTATACATTCGGAGAAGAAATATTGAAAAATATTTCTTATACTTATACAATGTAGTATGTTTTCTCTCCTCTTATTCCATACAATATATATATTATATAATGGTATTAATGATAAAACTTAACTTTAAAAATATGTTATATATAATAATTCAATATCACAATAAGGCATTCAAATGTAGTTCATCAACAATTGATTTGTTACTATTTTCTGCTGATATCATTTCTTTCAGCAATGAAGTTTATTTAGTTCACTTGTAGGTTAGATTAAGATAGATGTGTTCATTTCAAGTTGAATTAGGTTAGGTGTCTTAGTGTAAAAGTTTCAAATCTTTTATAAACTATACTCGAGTCCATTGAATGGGATTTGCAATGAAAAAAAAAACAATCACGTGCCGCAAGACTAAACAATGATTTCCAGTGGGTAAATAATTAACGGAAGCATGCGGACGAAAGTGCACATAGTGGGTGCACTGCATCGGTTCTGTGTATGCGTGTGAAGGGGGCGAGGGGTCCAGTACTGATAGAAAATCATAGAACCTGTAATACCTACCTGCATAATATAAAAGTGTACACGCACTGCACTGTCCAGCCAAACGAGTACGCTGCAACTCGATGCATTTTGTAATGCACGTCGATTTTTCATGTGCGTAACGAAATTTCCACCGACCAATAATTTTTAAAAACAAAAAAATGCAATTTAAAAAAAAAATTGTTTGTTTTACACCAACTACGTTACAATATAAATGTCAAACAATTTTTTTGTAATAAATAAGCTGGAACATTTAACTATTTAAAACATTAACTTTGTAGCATTCACTCAATAGTTAAGATGGTTCAAGGACTGTTTTTATTATTAATTTAAAAAAATACATCTTTTCATGATGACAAAATCAAGTTTTAGTACATGGAAAACTAGTCAGAAAAGTATTCGTGTTGTTTCTTGGGAATGCCAATTACGGTATTCTTGCTTAGTTGAGTTATCACATTCGTTATATTATAGTATACATCCGCAAAATAGGTTTGAAAACTTAAAGACACTTAAACTTAAAGATAAATGTAACATGTAATTGAATTAACTAGTTAGCAAACCACAAATTAAAGATAATTGCTATTATTCATTACTCTTAATTATTATCATATTCGTATATATTTTTTCATCTGTTACATGCCTCACATTTCATTTATTTATATATTTATACCGCACTATAACAAACGTGAAATACCTTTGGATATTACGTCCGTGATTTAGTTCGATCTATTTGACAAGATTAATTCTTTTATTTGTTTCTTTTTTATCTCTACCATTACGGATACAATTAAGCTGTGTGTATTTAATAAATTTTTAATGGGTGTTCTGTTAAATTACTGTATTTTTATTTAAATAACGACTTAAGTGTGTAGGCTACGATGTCAAAATTTAGGAGTCCAATTTCTACTGCCACGGGGTTTTTAAAAAATCTGTAAAAAAGATACAGGACTAGATGCTCCATATGTTAAACAATTTATTGTCGACCGAATCTGGTGAAATCATATCTATCAAGATGTGTCTTCACATTACGGAGATCCATATAATTTAGTTCTTTAGTGGACACGTCCATGCCTTGTAGATTCATATGTTCCACTTTTGAAGCGGACATGGGAAAAATAAATATTTGTTGAAAATAATATTTGCCTTTTTTCGAACTACGCCAATGCATTATTTCCACAACACGTCATTTGCGTGATACAATCACCGGGGGAATGAAAAAAGGAAAAAATAAAAATAAAAAAATAAACTGAAAAAAATCTTTTGCATCGGTGAAGGTTACAATAACAAAAACTGACCACGTTCAAAATAACGCGTAGTGGTATGATATTGGTACAGCGCATAAAAATGTTTTATTGTTCAAATGGAAAATTTATTTTGGCTGACAGTTAAGATGTGTATCATATTTGCTAAAAACCATTGTAAATCGGAAGCCACGTTGCAGAATATTCAAAAGTATGCATTATTTATGATCAATTGCGTAATTCACAATTTCAATAAAAAAGTGGCTCATTAAAATTATATTGACATCACATATTTATTTTTAGTAAAATGAGCGGATGTATAATCTTTAAAATACGATCAAATGCGTTCAATTTTGCACATTTCTCAAGCGATTTTCAGCGCATTTTCACCGCTACGTATACTATTATTCGGTTTAGATCATCATGTGCACTTGTGTTGTTCTAGATAGTTCCATATCACAGCAGTGGCTTTCCGAGTATTTTGAAAAAAGTAATGTATTTTTCATCAAAAGGTATACAAATTTTAATTCAATTGTAAAAAAATCTTTTGACATGAATAAATATTATAAAACAAACATCTAATTATGTGTAATTGATTCACTTATCTATTATGGTTCAGTCAGAAGTAACGACGACTGAAAATCTGATGTTTCTGAAATTAATTGCCATCATTATTGGATTGGGGTGAACTGAATAATCAAACCTCTATGAAGGTATGCTGGAACTGACTAAGCCCTGCTTAATCCTTCCATTTTTCCAACGCGTGGTATTTCAGTGTCCTGCAAAATCATCGGCCAACATCTAAAAAATGCATTCTTTGAAATTTGTATATAATTGAAGGTCAAATTTTATAATTATTTATTATCTCACTTTAGTGGAAGAACGAGATGGTTTAAAAAATGAAAAAGTGTTTAAAAATCGTATATACGTACATACAATTATGAAAAGTATTTGCAATCCATCTAGGATAGAAAAGGCAAAAAATCTGTACAGAAATCAAACAAAATATTAATGATTGTATCAAAGTTTTTACGTATTGTGAATAAGTTTAAATAAAACATATGTTTTTGAGTATTTTTGCATCTACATCTATATGGCTAATGAAAGAAGATAGCTGTTGGTTAACTCTTCAATTTTTGAATGACCTTTCTTCGTCAGAAAATATTTTTTAACTTTCATTATATTTTTGAGTAATATTTTATATTATAGCTGCACAATTTAAAAGGTGTTGGGTATTTAGAAGTCGCTAGAGATATTATGAGGCAGATAAAGATAAAGAGATATTATTTAATTATTTCAAACAGAAACAAATCCCATCAAATTATTGATAATCTTCAGTTACCTGTAGTAGGAGTCATATCAATGGCTTAAAGGGAAAATTCCACTTATAGCTGAAAGTTACTTCATTATACCATTTTGTTGCATTGTGCTATATGCATGTCACGTATTAATTTGACAATTAAGTTATTTAAATACATCGAAAAAAATCCAAGAAAATTAAAAAAAACTCCACTCGGATCTGACACCTACAATGCAAAGTATATATTTCTGATATTTTGTATTCAGATCAATTATAGCTATAATTGATTTTAAAATTCACTAATAAACACTTGAAAGATACCGAACATGATATTTGTCGGCAACTTGTAAATATAACTCACTGTACATTATTAAATATATGATATAGTGATGATAAATATTAATTCAAAGTCTATTATTTGAAATCGTGTCTTGTATTAGTTTAGATACCATTCACGTACGTCACTGATAAAAGAGGGGTGATGCAAACGAGAAAATTAATGTCAATACATTCGCAGGTGCTGTTTTTGATTCAAAATAATTTAACGTTTGACTGCTTTTTATCAAACTGTCTCTGATGTATTTAGATTGATTATTTTATACTCACACAAATACATGGTTAGCGTTGGTTTTGATAAATATGTACCAGATGCATTGTCAATTATGAATAATTAGATTTGTACGCGCCTAAATTTAATTATTTTATGTGTGACTTTAATATTTTGAAAATTTGTGAGATGTATTAAAAATATTGACTCGATCTATCGGGCATATACGTTCTACATTTAGATACAGTTTAAATATATATTGATTTATCATACAGTTACGAAAATTTCACACCCAAACCTACTTATCAATTCAGTCGCCGACCTAAAATGTGTTAATAAAATATATCGACCATAGAAAGAAAAAGGACATAATCCTCAATTTTTTTCGGTATGGCGTTTTTTTGATAATCACGATGGATACAACTTAATAAACGTTTTGTCAAAAGGATGTAAGTTGCAAATACATATTTAATGTCTAAACTTAGCTTTGAAGTTTAAAAAAAGGATGGTCTTTAAAATTTGCGACAGGCAAAAAGGACTTTAACCACATTAGTTTTATTAGTTTTTTTTCAATAATTTTTCAATTAACATCATATTGAATAGATCAAATACTAGCTTTAATTTTCGTGTACTTCAAGGTTGTGGCTATGTTATATTTGACTTCGGTCCAAAATAATGAAATATACGTTTTTTGTTGCTCGTTAACTGCTGTTAAATTTATTTTGTGTGGGTTACATCATTTTAACTTTCTACAGTCGATATACAATAATTAAAAATATTTGTTTTAATCCAGATCATGTAGCATCTTTTTGAGTTAGTAAATATTCATGGTACATATGATTTATAAACATAATTTAATTGGGGGAATTATGAAATGAATATTTCATTTTAGACAAAAACAAAACAACTCTTTTATAAATATTTTATTTTTTTAAATAAAAATGAAGTATTTTTAATTAAGAAATTCAACACAAGTATGTCAATAATAATAATACAACAGTGCATTCAAATAACAATAATTTAAAACAAATTTATTGCACTTTACCTATTCAATAATCATAATTATTTAATAAATATTGCACATTATTCAATCTTTCATAAGAGAACACATCTAAATAAATAAATCGCCTAATCAACTTCTTTGACTAACACTTACGAAAAATTAAAAATTAATCACGTTTGAGCACAAACTTAATATTCAAATAAATGCCTTCGATGGAACTGATTTTTTTAAAGATAATAATTGTAAAATTTATTTTTAAAATCAGACGTTAATCTACAAATTTGAGGTCATACTTTGGTTTCTGTTGCTAGGTACTAGTTGACTTTTCTAATAAATTATTACAAGAATTATTCTATGTACCTTCTAGGAAGTACCAATTTTTAAAAATACAATGGACTCGCAATTTTATAATTATTTATTCCGAATTCATACAAATATGATATTGTTTTATCATGTTTTAATGTCATTAAAACATTATCTCTGTGCTGTCTTTAAATCTAAATAATACCACAAAGAAATTAATAATTACTTATTACATCTCTATTTGATAGAGGTTCAATAATTATATTTTATTAAATTTCTACGGGTTCGTTATTTGTCCGATAGTTTTTAAGTTTATGAGACATTTTTATCACTACTATTCTCAAAAGTGACCATTATAACACATTCAAATAACAAAGGAAATAGCTTAGAGACTTTCGTTTTAATATAAATATCTATCCGTGGCTACGAGTTCGTTCAGTAATGTTTTTATAAAAACATAAAGGAATATATTCATTCTGCAATCAAGCAGAGCTTTTGCATCTGATAGCTGTTAGCCATAACACTGATTGAATGTACTTTTAAATTTGAAGAAGAAAATGATTTAAAATTTGTACATTTCCATTCAAACTGCCAGGAATAATTTTAGTATAAGCCAACAAACAAAAAACTTGAAATACTTTTGTTATCCGGAAAATTAACGACAAATTTTGATGTATCGATATAATGAAATTTGAATTGTAAACAGAGTACGTCTACACACTGATTAAAAAGAATAATGTGAATATACCCATATTCGTTGGTGAATAATGTTTCGTAATGGCAGTGAGAAGCATTCAAATAAGTTGAATCCAAAATAACCATCAAACTATTGAAAATTCAAGATTACAGTAATATAAATATGTGTGATATTTATTTATGTCTTTACTATCACGTGGACAAAGACCAATATAACTAATGTTTTGTATACACATGATATTATTTATTTTTATTTATGTAACACATTTTTAATAGTTACCATTATTATCCAGCGAATTTTGATAAAAACAGCGCAGAGACAATATTGTTTAAAAACTGTTCAAGTAATACATTTTTGTAAAGAAATTATGGGCTTTAAAATTATAACATAATTTTATGATATATTTTCTCATTTATCTACAACTGTTTTCATATTCAATATACAGTATACACATAATTTATCTAATTTCGTTTATGATTAAAACGATACTTACTCACTATCAGTTGATTTTGATCAATCACAAAATTATCAAAATAATAATATGTTACAATTCATGTTTGATGATTTCTGATAAAATAACCATTATTTAACAAAAATATTAATGTATTCTTTCCAGTGTTTAAAAGAATAATTCATAGAAGATTTTGCTTGTGACATTTTAAAGTAATTACAACCGCTCTTAACAATATATACTTAAACCATTTGGTTTTAACGACGCAATACAAACCTATGGACTTTTTTCATAATACATCTAATATTTTTATTACGTATAATTAATTATTAATACAATATTTGTGACATAAATATATAATCGTTGTGCAGACAAAGATTAAAAAAATAAACAACAAACTGTACAGTAATAACTTTATACACTTTTTTAATTCACAAAATCAATATTAATTTTATATTTAAATCGAATGTCACTAACTAAACCAAGTTAATTTAGTATTTATGTTTTGAAGTGGAGTTTTGTATTATTTTAGAATGTCCAATTTAATATGGCCTCCAAACAACTGCGTTTCCGTCGTTCTGTTGCTGACCTCTTTGCCCGCCGAGTCCGACGCCTCTCACGTCTTCGCCAACTCTCGCAGCAGCAGCCGCACATGAGCTTCCGCCCAAAAGATCGGTGCCAACGCTATTTTGACTCAACCCCATATGCTGTTGCCGATGGTTATTAGTCGTTGAGGTAATTTGGTCCATCATAGATTGTAAATCGTTGTGATGATTTTGCGTCGAGTGTATTGAATTCGAATGAAGGGGATGAAAATTGTGCGTCTGATTCGCTGCAGTATATAATTGACTATACAAAAGACTAGCGGGCAAAACGGGGTAGAGTGAGTTATTGCAATTTCCCGTTGAATATCCTGACCCCGAGTTTTGATGGCCACTCATTAATGATGGGAAATTTGCAGCGTTATTACCGAGATGAGTGATTCCTATATTTGAAGACGTATTAGAAGTAAGGAGATCGTCTTGAACTGGTGACTCTGCTTGTGAGCTGTTATCACTGAGAGATCGGGGCCCGGCTGATAAGCTGAAGTCTCCTGCATTGTTGTTAGGATATCGCGGCACTAGCAGACTGGAGGTAGTTGAAGAGTGATTGTGTGAAGGTGGTGTACTCACCAGACCTGATAGGTGCTGGTCAAGTTCTGATGCGGTGGTGTCAGGTAAAACTGTTAAATAGAAAATAATATACATTTATCATTCATACTGCATAAACTACATAAAATATTATTGTAAATAGAAAATATTGGTTTCAGCTCACCAAGGTAGTATACCGAGTGTGAATAATAACATAACAGCTATTTCATTCTCTTATCATTTTTTTAGCCAGATTTTTTCTTTCCCCTCTTTTCTAACTGAAACTATGCATAGGGTCTGATATTGGACTTTAAGATTTAAGCTAATTTTATTTTTTAAGTGTATGCGATTGGTACTTTCCTTTTCTCCTTATGTATAAAAAATGTATCTTATATCAATTACCGATCGAGACTGAGTATGTAAAGGTATATTTCAAATTGTTTTTAATAAAATATAATGATAATGCTGATAATCCAGTTAATTGTTATGCAGAATAAACAATATAGAAACATCTGATAAACACGCTTTTAAACAATAAATAATAACATTTTTATAAAAATTATTACCGCAATATTTAAAAAATAATTTCATTTATAGTTGACCACATTTATAATAATAATTAAACGCACGCAACATTGCTTGATCATATAAAGCCACAATCAAACACCAAAGCGTCCATTCGATGAAAAATAAACACGTTCCCATCCAACAATGATTAGTCGCAACGTCGAACAAAAAGCAACGAATTCCATAAAAATGCAACCTGATCGACCCACATAATTTTGATGCATGCTCTCGGCAAGCATGCACCATAGGATGCTTCGTTTGTTTAATGTTTTCAAATTTAAAGTAAAATTTGAGTCAAAATGAATATACAGCATAACTTTAATATTGTTATAACCTCAATATTTCAACCTCGATATAACGGACGATATATCCGTTAAAAAGTAAAAGTGCACACATTTTAAAATGGTTACAATAATTTAATTGATCACCATGATGCAGTCACCATCTATTATATATCCAACTCTTATAGATTTTAATGAAAGTCTAAGATTATATTAATAATAAATGTGTATGTCTAATTTGTGTCTGATATTAAAATAAAATAGTTTTCTGAGGTTTTATTAGTTATACAGTTTGGATATAAAAATAATAAGCTGCCATTCTGAAATAACTATAGATTACCACTTATTAAATTTACAACTGAAAGATACATGAACTCTGAGAATTTTCTTGTAATTAGCTAGTTTCATATTAGAACTGATGTATAGATATGTATTTCATTTTAGCTTGATACTATTATGTTGTTTCATCACTAATAAATGAGGTAGTTTTTCATTGACTAGACTCTATTTCAGATTGATTGAATATATTCTTTTCTAAATTTATATTTCACATTGATTTCGTTAGATTACTTTTATTGATAGGTTACCTTGATAATAATACCGTAACAAAAGTAGCTATAAACCCGAATAGATAAACCAGGCTAAGCTCATATTAAAGTAATTTTATTATTATCAAACCGATGCTAAAAATCACCCTGTGTATCCTCCATATCCCGCTGAGTTTTTCGTTTTTGCACGATGATGGTCGTCGTGATAAAAATTACCTATCAAATTGATTGATGGGTCGATCGACGTACGGCAAATAGATAAATCTGCTGGACTTGCCACTCGAATCCGTTGCATGTTGCATCTCTATGGGAATATGCGGATATGGCATCATATTTTCCGAAGCAAATACAACTCCAGTAACTGTCAATTGTATGCGTGTGTATATTGAATACCATGGTCAATAAAAAACGAACGTTTTTAGTAATTTTATTTTGTCATTGAATTATAAATTGTGCCATTATTTACAATAGCTATGTTTGTATAATATCCACTACTTAGGTTTCTGTTGGCAAGATAAGCACACGCCTCTATATATTAATCCAAATAGCAATACCATTGACATTGTGAAAAACTTTAATAAAATTGTAGTTAAAAAGTAGTTTATTCACACAGCCATCAAATTATGGTCTACTGCCACTATCTTTCATCAGACTTAAAGATTGTTTGAATGAAAATCCGAGAAATGCGGGTTCGATTCCCCATCTGTCAGATTTAAAAATCTGAAAGCAAAATGGTTGAGCGATTGTCTGATAAGCGATTCTCGTGAAAAATAATCTGTCAAGACGTCTTTATATTGCGGAGATCCATATACTCCATTAGGAGTGGATATCTTCACACTGTGCAGATCCATATGCTCCACCTTAGGAGCGAAAATGGTATAAAAAAAATTAAGAGTCCACAGTGATAATTGTGCATGTATTTGGCATAATTTAAAAATAGTTTTGCGTCTAAATATAATATTTTGATTTTACGCCGTCGATAGATAGATTTATTACGCAAATTAAGTCCATAGAAATATACAGTATATACTCATTAAATTACTGAGAGTTTTGTTTGCTAAAATATTAAACCTGTATCTCTCAACCTTTTTTCCCTGTGGCCCTCATTTGAGTTTTAAAAATTCTGTGACTCCACCGTTTTCGATATTTATAACCCAACTTTTTTTCGGTCACGTACACTATCTTCACAATATATTTTTTTTTTATATTTGTCAAAAACTCCAAGTTCTTTGGAATCATATAAAACAAGTGTAGGTGAATGATAATTTACAATGTTAAAAGTATTATAGTTGCAAAATTTAATTAGTGGTAGAAATAAACAATTTTATTACTTTGCAACATTTTTGTGCCACGTTGTATTTTTCAGTAACTGCATTTATGTTTGTCCATATTTGGTTTGCGATATGAGAGGAAGTATATATTATAGTGTAGTAACTATAAGCAGCGGTGGCGTGTTCGATGTGCAGGATATGCGATCAGCGAACAAATGTATACGGCGCACATTTATACATATGATAAAAGCGTTTTCGGCAAACTACCCGGCCCTGGTGAATGTTTCTGACTGCGGCTTTTGTTATATAGATACAACTCATACTACGGCTTCATATTTTTTTTTAAATAGTCACATTTTTACAATTGTGGCATATTGTATTAATATTATTAACTAGAATTGAAACCATATTTTCTGCTCTATTAATAAACTTTCAGAACAACTTTATATTTTGTGATATATGATCCGAATGTTATAAAAAGATTCTACAGATTTTACCTGTCTATGTCAGCGTATCAATAAAACTAAGCTACATACCTGACAGTCAGTTCTTGACTTACGACTTCTCAACGTAGGATCACTCGCACTTATTACAAAAAAAATTATGGTCGGCGTATATTATATAAAAAATATCATGATTTATTATTTAAAAATGTATATAATGGTTAATTAATATTTTCGACTGATGGTGCTTGATGGAAATTGATTTTAAATTC
>JAGVSQ010013621.1:0-11009 GCA_022683975.1 Rhyacophila evoluta
ATACAATTTTTTTTTGATATATCTGTGAAATGAAATGAAGTGACAATGAAATAAGCACTTATTTTTTTTCATAAGTGATTGGTTGATTTGAATTTTAAATGCAGATATAATATATCAAGAAAGTATTCAATCGGTGTAAGTCTGAAAAAAAAATTGATTCTACACTATTGTAGATATGAAGAGAAACCATGTGGTATGGCCACCAATGACAAAATATATTTCTATGGGAATTAAGATATGGTTAAAAAATTATTGTACGGCTTTATCTACTGATTCTATGCATGACGTGAAGGAGATTTATGACTGTCAGTCCTGACAAAGCAAAAAGTATTTTTATCTTGATGAATGTACACTTTAGTAATCATTATGTAAAATATGGATGTACATTTAGTGATCCCTATCACAGACGATCACAGGTTTATAGTTCTCCAGCATTATTTTGCAAAAATATTGTATGCAGAAATTATAAGTTAAAAATTATATGAAAAGAGGTTTTTATTAGTAATCCGTTACGGTTTTCAACAGGCATATTTATTATATATATTATAAAAAATTATCTATTACTTATGACATTGAAATTATTAATGGAAGATTACCTACTTGGCAATATAAATTTCTTCACTAGCACCATATTTACAAATTCATTCTACTACTTTATTATAAGCTTTATAGGGAGGACTCGTTAAACAAAAATCAGATTATACACTACAATATACATACGCGTATACCTTGGAAACATAAGAAATTACAAGAAAAAAATTATCATAGCGTATTCAATATATGACGTATTCAATAAAAATGATTATAAAATGATGGTAGATTATTTCATATTGTGGAGTAACATTTAATATTCTCAAAGTATTATTGACAGTGTAGGTTCCGTTAAAAGTGGTAGTAATTATTTTTGTTTAAAATACCAATTACTAAAATTAAATTTTGTTGGCAGCTGACAATATCTTTAAAGGCATTTTGATAAATCTGATTTCTTTAATATTGTGGTAAGAAGTTGGTGTATTTAATCTATTTAACTCTTTGCACTCATAGCATTTTTGAGTCAATATCATATTTACATAAGAATACAATTCAAAAGTCATAAAAAATATATTATAAAAATTATTGAATGTTCGAGTGCAAAAGGTTGAATTGAATTGACAGTGAACAATACTAAAATAATTTAATATAATTGTTTTATCTACCAAACCAAATGAAAATTTTGTTTCCGACTTATTACAGGATATACTGCGCTACTAAGCAAAAACACCCGTGATTCATTATGTAGATACTGTTTTTTTACTTAGTAAGGCAGTATAGTAGAGTATACAATGACACATCAAAATGTCCATTTGGTAAAAAAATATGAGGGAGGGCATCCTTTGCTTCCGAGGTACATATTGTATGGATAAACATTTATCTAATAATTATTCTCAGTCATTACAGTCGCACAGACTTTTTGGTTGTTAAAAGTGACTTTTCACTGGTTTTCTTCTTCTTCTTTTAAGTCTTTAATCTACGGAGATGTAAAAAATATTCATAAAATATTAACGAGCTTTTCAATAAAAAATATTCTTAATTTTTATCATTCCACGAATATGGAATAACAGAGATTAAGCAAATGACTTAAGAATTGAAAACGTATATGATGCCTCAGTGGAAATGATGGATAGTTTAGCTTTTACTTTACTAGTTTGGAGGTATCATTATCTAAATACAGGTTTTCCTCGAATTACGACAGATATTTGTTCCAACACCTTGGTCGTATGTCGAAATAATATATATATAGTCGTCACCTTACGATGCGTGAAAGTATGTATAAATAAGTATTTATGTTCGTAATAACAGTTTTATCAAAATACACAAATTGATGAAAAAATTAAAATGAAAGGAAAATATGAATATGGAAGAAGTCAACGTGAAGAGTACAGAAATTTTATACAAACTGATAAAAGAAATAAAAATTTTGTCCATTATATCACAAGTAGAACGTGAAATACTTTTTTCTCTAATATACGGAATAAACATACAGTTGTTTAGCAGTTATGGCATATTAACCGGATTCTCTTATTGTTTGATAAGTGCAGAATCCGAAATTCGTGATGCTAATATACACATTGTCAAATTTCTACCTGATTTTTTAACAAAGCATTTGTGTTTATTGCGTTTGATACTTACGTATTGTAACTTTTTTATTCAAAAAATAAATGTATTACGTAAAATTACCTAGAATCTGAACTCTGCGTAAAGTATATTTACAGAGATAATCACATAATTAAACGCAATATCAATTTAGTTTACATCATAGGGAAGGAAAGTTTAAAAATGTCTAATGAATTCATAAGTTCATAAAAAGTGGTCATAGATTTCCCATTATTCAATAAAACATTTTTGAGAAATAGTTAATGTTTCCTCTCATTTTTTTGAAAAAATGCTATTTTTTCGTTCTAAGTCAAACCGTCGTAAGTCGAGGACTACCGGAAAACATCTAAAGCTAGGAATTATATTCCGGATTATCAGTAAAATCGATTCATTCTGATATAATATGTAATAAAGTCATTTACTAAATAGGGTAAAATTCATACATTCTTGCCTAGTATACGTACGTGCATTGACTATCTACTTATAAATCACATTTTGTGCAAAAAATATAATTTACAAAGATCAGTAAAAATTACTGGTCACTACTGATACTACTATAATATGAAAAAACAGTATTTAACTTTCCAACCAAATTTTCTAAATTGTCATTTAATGAATACGTAAGAAAATTATTTACAGATGAAGTGAATATGACATAAAGAAGACTCTCATCAAAAAGTCTTATATCGCCATAAGTGTTAATAAGTAGTAAAGTTTCTGCAACTATGGCTTTGGAATTTACGATGATGGTTAGTATTGCACATTTTACAACTCCTAACCTACACGTGAATTAATGATAGTGGAAAAACATATTTTTATTGACATCATACTACACGAAATTGTCGTAGTAAGTCATAAAGAAATCATTTCAAGAAAAATATTGTATAAAAACTCTCTATATTCCAAACATGGGATAATTATTTTGTATTCATTAAGTTGAAATTTCATATGATGGAAAGCCAAATATTTTTATACAAACCTACAATTATAATGAATGTCTTTTAAAATTTTCTAATACCTAACCCCGTATAACTGCAAAGTTTAAAAACAATGGAAGATTTGTAGATTTTTACGACAAATCGTAATTTAGAAATAATCATTCATTAAATATTATTTCCTTTCTATGTGATATAGAAATTACGCATTTTAAAATCGATTTAATGCCATTGCAATTATTTATGTACAATAATTATGTGATTATATTAAGAATTTTTATTTGATAATGGAGATATAAATTTTAATGAGCTCTATCTCTGCTACACTCGATACTCAACAAGTCCACTTTATCCTTTTAAGTCCGCAAACTGTTTTAATATATTTCCATTTATTAAATAACTCTTGGTTTGATTACTTGATTTAAATAATTATCTCGAGTTTATTCCACCGTGGATGCTGAAATTTGGTTATGAATGGAATTAATATTTACGATAATGGTTATAAGTATATTCTTTAAGATGTCTTAGAATGTAAATAGAATAATATTCTAGTATTTTCAAAATCAGATCTTGTAAAAGTAGTCACCAGGCTAAAATTCCCCAGTATCAAAATGATCAAAATTCGATAGATAAATAAATAAGCATAGAGCAGAGATTGACTTTCTACATTTTACAAGGAATACTCAAACATTAGATATAAGATACATAATTAATTCATACACTTTTTAATTATACAACAATTACTACTGACAAAATATGTTTAATATAATAAAATATTGCTATTTTCATGTGATGAAAGTATTCATTAATTATTTGCATAGCAAATTAATTGAAATGATAGAGGCACTTTATTTGATATTTTTAGCATAGAATGGTTGCTAATTACTTTTATTATGAAAGCCATTTTTATTTCATAATAATGATTGAAAAATATGAATAGATAAAATGTGACAATTTATTTTAAAAAATGTGGATATTGCAATTATAATAAAAATGTATCCCGTGGAAAATTTCACAAAAGAATAAAGAAACAGGAGGATGCGAAAAAGAATTGAAGTTGTTTAAAAATAAAGTCCAACATGTTTTTTTATGGACATGATTTCAAAGAGAACATGATTAAGGAGTTGCTATATGGGGAAATATCGAAAAAAAAATGAATACAGTATTTAGTAGTAACATAATGTCAAAATACTAGCTATCTTTTTATAACAAGTAAACGTAAAGGAATTTACGAGCAAATACAAGAAATTTATAATTAATTGTGACTGAAATTAAATGACTCTTTGAGTGTGCGATATCCTGAGTTTGACTGAAAATGATTTGTTCTTGATGACTGAAATGAAGTAGTATAAAACAGAAAAAAAGATGAAGTGAAATTCAGACCAATACGATATTGTAAATATGTACTTAAAAATATTTTCCACATAAATGATAAACACCATCGTCATAATACAAAAACACTCCAAATCATGATAACAATAAAATATACTTTAGAAAATCATTCTTGCAAATTCACAATCATAATTTATTTACAACCAGTTTTCATTTATCAATAACTAAAAACTAAAGGGAACAACACAGCACTGTTATCAGCAAAGATGTTTCTAACATGGTACAATACAATATCTCACAATCATGACATATGATGGGATAGTATCAATTCATGAAATAAAGTGAATGCATTACTATCTGAGAAAAAAGAACATTGAGATTTTATACATTTGGGAGCATTCTATTTTATTAATTAGTCTAAAAATCACATATGTAACACAAAATAAAATAAATAATTGCTTAATTGCTGACTCAATTGGGACTTTAGTAATTTTCACAATGCTACAAGCTATGTAACAGATCATCAAATCACAAGGTGGGAAAAAACAGTCATCAATGATCAGATTTAAAATGAAACTTAATGTGTAAACGTTATACGCCGTGTCTGAGAACTGATAACTTATAAATGTATGGCAGAAATAATTTTAATATCATAACCATAGATAAAAACTTCTTTGCCAAGCTGGATGTTGTATAATACAAAAACAGTCAATCCAGACCTTTACAAGTCTTTCTTTCACACTATACATGTTGGAGAAAACATTTTTTTTTTAATGGTAGAAACAATTTTCTTTAATTGTAGATTTAAATGTCGCTTAAAAATCTTGGTACTTTGGAGACAATCCATATGTGGTATTTTTAATGAACGGGATATTGACATGTCGTAAAAGTCATATTATTTGTAGTAGTCTCGTTAAATAATTGCAACATTGTACTTCAACTTAAAAGCATACTTAGCACCTTTTTTTAATTTAATGTTCGTCGAATTGGAGTTTGTTTTTCTATTAAAGCATTTCATTGGCTGACATAACATGTAGAGCCATCGAGCAGTAATGACGAGGGCAAACAGTCGACCTCAAATTGTTTTTATTACGTAATACTGAACGGATACTGTTGTGTTCTAAGCTTTGGAACTCTTTTTAATTTTTTTTTTTAATAACGTGATATTTTCCTAGTATTTTTAGTTAAGAATACAATTGATTATTATCTTAATTAAAGACATTGTATTTTGTAAAAACAATGCCGATGACAAATAGCGTAAACTACGAAACGTTACAGTTTTACAAGTATTTCAAAACCTTTCAAAGGATGTGCCAGTAACCCAGCCCACTAAGACTTAAACATATATCAGATGTCTATCTGCCACATTAAGAATGAGAAATTGTTCAATTAATGTAAATATGTCTTCTCTCAAACGTGTATATTTATAATTATTGCAACTTTTGAGAAAAGACAACTGTTCAGTGCAATCATGCTGTACTATCAAATACAGATCTTGTCAGATCTTGACTCGGCACTCAACTTTTCATTTTCAATATCATCTCGAGCGCCGTTTACAATAATCAGTTCTAATTCTCAATATTCCTTCGACCTCAACAGGGACACACTCAATAGCCGTGATGTTCTTTTACAATTTACTCGGCCATCGCATGGACAACTCAAGTGTTCCTAATATGATAATTAACTAAACGATATTCATCAGGAGAGATTGACTCCTGGCACTTTGGATTTCTTTGCGAAAGGGAAGTGCAGCTTGCGTCTTCGCGGACGAGGCTCTGTCACATCGAGGGATTGTTGCAAGCTAGGAAGTGTGGGAAGAATGGAATTGAGATTTGTAGGAGTTGTGCCCGGTTCCGGCGGGGCAATTTGAAGTGAGTGTTCAGAGCTGCTCGATCCTGTATCTACTTCACACGCCACTGTCTGTTGACGAGACAAGCCCGCTAATCTAAAAATATACATGTATAATATTTGAGAGGATGACCTGCTGATCTAATAATAATAGCAAGAATCAGTATTATTAATTATCAGCAGATATTGAAAATGTGTAGTATTTAATACCTTGCTGTCTTATATTCTTGTTCGAGGTACATGAGGCAAATAATGTGGTAGCAACACCTTAAGTTATATCGTTATGTATTTTCAAAATCCACTTCATGAAATTAGATCTGACACTAGATAAGAATCATATATCATCAACTAATTGTTCGATTATTATGTACTGACCTATTGTTGATCCGGGGAGGTGACGGAGGTTCTTTATCTTTACCGAATCCTTCGAGACCAGCTTCTGTACTACGGGATCGCACAATTTTCCCTGAAAATATAATAAAAGACCTTAGAACAACATTAGAACATAGTGCAAATCACAATAAAATATACTCATTCCAACAAGAACAGTGGTTAGTGAACTTTGTACAGAAGTATATACTTTATATATATATTATTTATTAACCTGGAGATGGAAGCGGTACTCTCCTAGGGGGAGGAAGTGGAGTTCTGAGGGGTAATTGGATTGTTCCTCGAACGTTCCTCGTAAGCTGTGGTTGTGATCTGGACTGTGGTCGCAGGCCAGGTGCACTACTGCTAGTCGACATGTCTTCGCCGGGCCAATTAATACTGCAAAACATCATTATATATAAAAACTACACCAAATGATGGAAATATGAATGATTCGTTAATAAATAAAATGGTTTATGTTTCATCGACTGCAAAAACGCAAAAGGATGTAACCGAAGGAAAACAAATTTTACAGAAGGCACAAAAAATGTATATTTAATAATTTTGGACCAGTCGAAATATTAAACAGACACAACGTTGAAGTCCATAAAGATTTAAACTAATATTTTTTATCCAATCTGACATCAATTCAACACTTTATTTAAAAAAAAAACTAATAGAATTGATATGGTGGAAAATCTTTTCCTGATCGCAAATCTTAGAAGCCCTTCAATCTTAAAAGCTAAATTGAAATAATAATGACATTTATTATATATTTTTGATAGAACATGTATTAAGTTATAAAATTGTGATAATGGAAAAGAGCTGTCCTACAATCGTTATTCTCATATACAAGTACGTCCGTCTTATCGCTTTATTTTGAATGCCATTTTCTAATTTTTTGATAAAAGGTTATTATTTCTTTTAATATAAATACTAGATAGATGTATCAATGATGTATCGAAGTCGCTACAATTTTATCGTATATTTTTAGGCTAGAAAAAAATACGTGAACATTAAAAAAAAAGTTGACTTCAGCATTGGAGATTTCCCTTGTGCTCTTTCTATAATTTGCTTATATCTGATCTGTTTACAGAAACACATAAATTTTCACATAAATCAGTCCTATAGGTTCAAATTTGTTCTCAATTGGTCCTTTGATTCCAAAATGGGAGCGGCAACATGTGGTAATGTTATGTATATTCTTAGCAATTTGGAATAATTTTTCAGTTTTTTTGTTCCTTGTTAGGAAAAGAAGGGCATTATTTACAAATAGGCATATCTTGTTTGATTGATTTTATGATTTTGGTTGAATTGATAGCAGTGAAAGATTTTAATGTTTAAAACGTGTGTGCATAAAAAATTATTTCATTAATATGGGTTAAAATATGTTCTATTTATTAGAAAATCTGAATTTAAACTCACTTATCTCCGCCCAAAACAAATTGTATATTCTCCTTCAGTTTTCCATTAGAAGCATTCCTTCCTTCGAGTAAGCTTCTAACGTCTTGGGAAGACCCAGTAATGTCTTGCTGTGTGTTGGAATTATTGTCACCACTCTGGGCTTTATTTTCCAAAAAGTAATTACGGTATTCTTGAATACGATCTATGTACTGACTCCGTAGCTCTTGAGTCCGCTTGTCTTCCATGGCAAGTCGTTCTTCTAGTTGAGCCCTGAAAATGAATTAAATTATATGGACTGAATATTTTATTTTTATATTATGTGATAGAATCTGGGTAAATGAAAATGGCTGGTATAACCTTCAATTCCACGCGATATGTTTGAGACTTATAACCGATTTCAGTAAAAAAACTAATATTGCTTGTATAATAATATATATGAGTATGACGAAATTAGCACTTGTTAGTGATAAATTTGTTTGAATGAAGATGTATATGAAATGTTTTCAATCTTTATAAATCTGAAAAAAAACGATACTAAAACTATTGTTGATATGAAGAGAAAACATGTATTGAACCAACAACAAAACATATTTGTATGACAATATAGACATAATGGCTTCATTTATTTACAAAAACGCTTCAAATTTTAATTTTGTATCATATATACTCTTTTCATATGGGCCACATGAAAGGACGCTACGGGCCGCGGGTAGGCCAGTCCTGTGTTAGAATATGAAGACATGTAACCAATAAACCAGGAACAAAATAAAAATTATCGATATGGTATACCTAGCTTCGGCCAGTCGGAGGTCCATCGGATAATGTTTTCCTTCTGGCAGATCTAATTCCTCGCTTCCAGAAGAATCTTCTTTCCATGCAGCTCCTAACGAATCGACGCCTGTGTACAAGAAAATTAACAAATACCATTTTAAAAAAAAAAAAATTGGACAGCCTCCATGGCAATGAGTATAATACCCTACTCCATTACAAGTTAAGCTAGCTAAATATTGACAGTTTGATAATAATGGAAGTTTAATAATTATACTACATTCAGTGAGGGCTATTTTTACATTAGCTCATAAAACCTAAGCTGATGGGAAAAAGCATAAGAATTAAATTTATAGCATTACTAGGATACGAAAAATTGTAATATACATACAGTAAAATGTCATTTATATCAAATTACAGCGATAAGATATCAAAGAAAAAATCTAATTATAATATATAAAATCGATATAAACTTAATATTTGATATTTAATCTATTTGAAATAAGGGCTCTAGTATCATAACTATTGTACCATACTGGAGATTATGAGTTATGAAACTAGAGCCCTCAAATAGTTTCACAACAATTATATATATTGGCACCCTTAAAAAGAGGCTGACATTGAATATTGTTTCAAGAAAAACAATTGAAAGTATTAATACATTGTACATATAATAATATTTCATATATTATAAATACGTAATAACATAATTCTATATTATAGAATACCTAAGTAAACGTATTTTAATATTTTCATTTGAGATTTTCTTAGAACAATGAGTGTCGCATATTGCCTTGTTTCTAGGAATGACAATACTGCTGGTTTTTTAAGACTATTATTTTAATTAATATTTTCGACTGATGGTGCTTGATGGAAATTGATTTTAAATAATTCACTATTATTTTATTTATTAGAAAAAACTATTGGCTATGTCAAAAACCATTTCTAATTCAAGTTATGAAGCATAAATTTATACAAATTACATATAAATTTATCAAATTCTTAATTTTGGATTGGATATTAAAAAAAATATGACTTGTTACTGTACCATGCGAAGTATTTATATTTCATATTATTGGAACAATAAACACTATATCCCAAAAATTATTAGTAATAACATCTTTTCCCTTAAAACAAACATGTGGAAATATTTATGGCAAAATTTTGATGTAGCAAAATACATGCATAGAAATAAGCGTTATTAAATCGATTACACAAGATATAATCATTCTAATCACTCACAACAGTATTTATGTGATATTATACTGCTTTTAATGAAGCCGTTTAATTTTCCCCAAAACTGAGAAAATTTTATGGAAATTGATACTTGAAATTTTATTAGATGTGTAAGCTTACACTAGTCGACAACCTGGGACGTATTTTACTTATTTAGTATACTATTAACAATACAATAAGTATAAGAATAATTTTACTAAACGTGATAATGAAAACACTACTAAAATCTCCATACAGTTTAAATATTTCAAGTATAGGTTAAATTAATGTTTTAATAATTAATATTTTTGAGTGATGGTGCTTGATTTTAAATTCTAAATTATTTAAAACTGGTAAACTTCTACATGTGAGTCCGGGTCGCTAACAGTGATCTTACATATGGAAGTTTACCAGTTTTAAATAATTTAGAATTTTAATGTTTTAATGTAATGCTTTTACTTTTACTAATGGTAAGTATTTTAATGTTACGTGTTTTTGTGATTTTTTGTGTAATGGATACTGAGAATTATTATATTTTGCTGTTATTAAAAACTTCTAGAATTTCAAGCAAAAAGCAGCCGGGTGTATGATCTCACAGTTATAGAAAAAATATATACATTTGGATGAAATTGATCCAATTTCTTTGGGCAGATTGTTTAATACTATTTTCATGTTAATCAGCTGAAACACAGCATTAAATAAACACATATTGTAAGTAGAATCAATGGATTTTGATAAATGATATTTGTTTTGAAGATACGTATGAAAATATTCATTTAAAATGACCAAAAGTAAACATAAATATTAAAAATCGATTCATTCTAGTCTTTTAAGCAAGATTAATAATATAATATTATCGATGCTTTATGGAAATTTTTCTTGTTAACACTTAACCTGCAGGCTACTTTTGGCAAATTCGCAAAATGCACTTAACATTTGTGAAAATAAATATATTTACTAAAGTACTTTAAATATTTCAATATTTTTTTGTTTATTGTACTAAAA
>JAGVSQ010013622.1:0-11009 GCA_022683975.1 Rhyacophila evoluta
TAATTTAGAATTTAAAATGAATTTCCATCAAGCACCATCAGTCAAAAATATTAATATTCTGTTAATTGTTTAGAGCTAATTTTAAATTTATATTTTGAAATCTATTTGAGCTACGGTGTATATGAGTTATAGCATTTAATGAGTGTTCTATTTTTCTCAATGAGTATATTTACATAAAATATATTTAATATTAACTAAATGTAAAAATATCAAGTAAACGTATAAATGCACACACACACAATATATACACATATAGAATTCCAAATGCTTATACAGCCTTGTATTGTAATAACATATTACATTCATTATATTTTTATTCTTATCTCTATGTCCCGTTAAAAATGTGGAAATTTATGGAGGAATAAATAACGAAGGAAAGAAAAAAAGACTATAAAGTGTTCTCTGTAGTGCTATAGAGTAATTTCTTTGACGTTCTTAGGGCAGTTTATCTTCAAAGAAAGCGTTAAAATTAAAATATTGCTTACGTTACATATTGGACATTGTATTTTTACGCCTTAGAAAAACTGCAAGCGAATTACCCCATAAGACTCTACATTGTGTATTTTTCTCTGTCGATAATATATCTTTTCTACTGGAGTAAATAAACCTGATGAAGGATCCTTATAAATCTGGTCAGTCGAAGACAACACAGGATTAATGAAGAAATAAAGACGATGAAAAAAATAAGCAAAAATATTTTTTTACATATTTATAACTGACAACAAGGCTTACAAGGTCATACAGAAATGTCTGATGTATGTTTAACGTATCTAGTACACTTTCTTATTGGACTGTTTTACTTAATTTTGAAACCTATATCATCGTTATTTCTTCTTTTTCCTAAGCACTAATCAATACCAGTGGTTGTTTTATATTTGGCAAGTATTTAAATCGGTCATCAAATACCAATTTTAGGTGATTTTTTTATATTTATTTTATTGAAAAACCCGATTTATCATTTTCAAATCGAAATGGTTTTGATTATAATGTTTTTTTCAGTTTCTTTTTCTTTTAACTTGGCAACCTAAGTCTTGCGTAATTTATATAAGAATAATTAAATAAAGTAGATCGCATCTCGATATCAGAACTCTAGGATACGCCTAATTAAGGACAGGGTGGTTGAATGGAGGACATGTTAGGTAGTTGGACAACTTCGTAATTATTTTTTAATAGAGTTTTAATATTCCATAAAAAATATTGATTTTTTTTTCAAATAAGTATCATAATGCTAAATCACATTACTATTTTACTCTTACTAGAAAATATAAGCAATACTGGACTATACATTGAATGTATAGTACTCGATATGTAGCTCCATGGACTCTGATCTACTAAACATATTTGCTCTTATGGCATACAAGGAGATATTTTCTCAGTGAAACCAGAAGAACAGCAATTCTCCTGGGATTTTACTACCGATTTCTTACAATATAAAATGGACCTAAACGATATATTTTTTAATTGTGACTTGATATATCATTTTTAAATTTAATGTGTATTAGTGTGTATGATTTGATATCGATTAGTATGCGTTAAGCTCCGATGCCTAAAACCGAAAGTTCAAAATACGTTTTTTTTTAATTTAGAAGCCTAAAGGTAAATACTTCACGGGTTCAACGATTATTTGAAAAACAAAAGCGGTCAAACATAATCTGTCAAATATGGGGATTTTTATAGAAAGCCCATATTTGGAGCGTTCCAAAATATTTCAAATTCATCCTAGCTAACTAATGCATCCTGGCTAAGACTAATCTTTCAAATTTATCTATTTATAATATCAATGTAATATCTAATATAATCACAAGATATTTTAGAAAATCTAAAACAAAATGTACGATCTATCCACAGCCGTTTGGATATGAGTGTTAACCAACATTTTTATAGTGTAGTATATGCGTTGACTGATATCAAATAACGTTAAGTCCAGTGAATGTAAAAACTTAGAAAAATGCAGTTTTATCGCATCTCGTAAAAAATGAATGAATGCAAGGTTTGAGATTTGATTGAATCTAGTAACCATAATGGATGCAAAAAACTGAGGCTAATCCTTTGATACATTATTTAAAAAATAAATATTCAAATGTGTATGAAATATTTTTTTGTTTAATCTGTGGACTGTGGCATTTGGTATCAATCAACACAATGTACGTTAAATGATGTTTTGACAGCCATCATTATTTCATCAGTTTAGTGAAATATAATAATTATTGTATACTTCTTATCAGTTAAGTTTTTTGTGATTTATAAAAAACTTGTTTATGAACAAAGTTGTCCAATTATTAATTTTCAATATTTCGCCACAACGATTTCCCGCATGACATGGGCATATTATTATAAATATAAATCACCAATAGTTGAACATGCTTTTTGCTATATTTAAAATTTAAAAAATCACTTATTCTGCTAGTCATAGACTATAGCTAGATATATACAAAACCACGTGTACTAAAGTTTTTTTAGTTTTCTCTTAAAGTGACATTTGGGCCAATATGCTATTGAAAAAAATAAATTTATTTCATATTTTTGGCTCGATACACCATTGTGTTATGAATAACAGTAGTATCATTTACACATATGTAGCCGATCAGAATATTAAGCAATGCTTAAATATGAAATAAAATATAAGAGTAAGTAAGAAAGAAATGCCATTATTAAATTTACGAATACGCAATTTGAATACGAAGTGAAATCGAACACTTTTCCAATTCATTCAAAATTAATAAATTATTTAATAATGCCTTAAGAAATTTAATGAAAATTATAATATAAGAATCTGTTAATATCTGAACATTAAAGTGTTAAATTTTGAATAAATTTTTTTGATTCCAGGAAAAACACAAAAACAACTATTCATGTAAAATTTGACAGACTTCAAATCGTTTTGAGATTATAACCAACTCACATTAAGCACCATTATATGGTGTTAATTGTTTTTAACACATGGGCGCCCCGAGGTATGTGCATTATATAGATCACAATAATTTTAAGATTGATAAATATCATTTTTACGAGAATCGATTGCCACGCAATTGTTCAGTCCATTTCAATATCCTGTCCTGTATTTTTTTAACTCTGTGACTCGAACCCAGGACCTCCGAGTAATTATGACGAAACATGTAAATTCAAATCCCGCTATAGCAAATAGTGAAATAATGAAATTTTCAATATAACGAATATATCATGGCAAGCCAGATAAAAGGATACACCTATTTTACATTTATTTTTCTCAAAATTTCAATATAACGAAAAAAACTGGGTGTCCCACGAGTTTCATTGTAACGGGATTTGATTGTATGGAGATAATCTTATTAAGATAGTGTATTTGTAACGCTAATTCGCTTTTATTCCAATTTGAACAGTTTTATTCTAAAATAATGTTTCATAAATAACTAGTTCTAACCATAGAATTGGTGCTGTTGTTGGCTATATTGTTTCAGTTTCAAATAAAGTTCGTTGCTTTACGTAAATATTTATTTAGAACAAGAGTCTACAAACGAAAATGTCTCGTAAATTAGGCAACTAAGTGGAAGTACAGTGGGAAAAGAGAAGGTACTGCAAAGAATTGAATTCAAATTCCGAACGCGCGGCAGAAATCAAAGGAGAGAAAAAAAAATACACAAATCCACTTGTACATAAAGGCAACCCTGGTGCATAGCAATCGTGACTAACTTCGTGCCAAAAACAAAGGCGCATTCAAAATTCGAACTTTTCTACAGCAGCAGCATATTATTTAAATTTTATTTTATTGCATGAAACAATAAACCAATGACATCTTAAATTTTTGAATTTCGAACGATTTCAAATTTCAAATCGATGAATAAGTGTTTAAAGCATTAAAAATGTTTAAAAATAGTAGGCTAATAACAATATTTAATTATAGATATTATGAAATCCATACGCTTGTGCCAATTTTGCGCAATTTCATATTTTTAGATATAACAATAAATTCCGAAATTTAAATATAACTTTTTTTTATAAATTTAGTTGTCTAAATATGTTTATTAATATATTTAAATATGGTTTCTTGCAAAGTTTCGTTCAATTTTACAGTGAAATTTTATCTTATTTCAATCTTTACCGCATTCGTTTTCAAAATGGTGCATATGGATCTTCACAGTGTGAGGATCTCCGTAAGGTAACGACATGCTTTGACAGATTTTTTTCACAAATATTAGTTGTCAGCTAGCCGCGCAACCCATGAAGCGTGCGTCTTTGATTTTTTTTTAAATCTAGTAGCGGTTGGATTCAACGCCGTAACCTCCGGTTTTGAAAAGCACAAGCTAACCTCTTGGATACAGAGCAAACAATGTGTTGAATCAGTTCGATTAAAAAATCCTTAAATAATCTCTAGGAAATCGCAAAAATAATAGTGCGTAGTTGGTAGTGTGCGCGTCTAGAAATCCAGGGAATGCGGGTTCCCCCATATGTTGCTGGATTTTAAAATCTAAAAATGCACGACTGGATGCCTATTGGGTTGAGTAATTGTCTGATAACCAATTCTTGTAAAAAATAATCTGTCAAAGACGTCTTCACATTGCGGAGATCTATATACTCTACTTTCGGAGTGGATTATTCACTCTGTGTAGATAAAAAAATAGTGGTGAATAATGGAGTAATTTCTGGGTGAAATAAATATACTCGTGAGTATTTATGTTGTGTAAGTAGAAGCATTGCGGATTGTGACTTATCGTACAGCTAGTTATTGTTATGTTAGTTTAATTCAATAGATAATGACTCGTTATTGATTGTAGCTGTCACTTTATAACCGATAAGATGTAGTGTGAGAGCCTGTCGAATGAGCGAGAGGGGACGATAATGCTATTGCCTCAGTTTATTTTGCGACGTTGATAAAGCAAACAAAAGCCAAAACGTTACCTTTGGGAAAGGCAAAACTTTGCACGGTCGGTTAATAGGCAAGGCGGCGAAATCGATAGCGCCAAGCCACGTTTTTTAATTATTAATTCGGCACTACGTTTTGCCGGACCACCTGATGTTTGTGTCGCGACAGCGAGATTCCATTTTCAAAATTAACGCGGGCCAATATTAACGCAGGTTCTAAATTTAAACGCCGATTATTTTTAAATCAATACATTTTCAATACGACATTAACAATTTTCAACACTCTTTTTTCACGATTACTTTAATTATATAATTATTCCAAGGATAAATATTTTTAATCATTCTCAAACGACATATTCTATGTTATTATTATATTATATTCAAATTCCTGAAGAAAAGAAATCGAAAAAAGACGTGGAAAAGAGCAAAGTTCTGAAAAAGAAGTAGTATATAATCTTGATACCATGTGTACTTTTTCCCCTCTACCACGCGCCACCTCTCCACACTCGTTATGCGGGTGTATACCGTGGCGTAATGAACGTGCGGCGCTCTTCATGCGTGCCAGAAGTGTCCCAGGAGTAGCTTCTCATGGCCTTGTTTGGCGTGCACTAGTGCACTACAGTCAGTATGCGTGATTTCTTTTTTTTTTATACCGTGTTCGCTCCCAAAGTGCAGCATATAGATCTCCGCAATGCGAAGACGACTTGACAGATTTTTTTACGAGAATCGCTTGTCAGATAGTTTCTCGACCCAATGGGTATCCAGCCCTATATTTCAGATTTCAAAAATCCGACCAGATGGGGAATCGAGCCCGCATTCCCCGGATCGCTAGGCGCACGTGCTACCAACTACGCTAACCGGGAAGACGAATGCGTGATTTCTATATTCTAACTAATTGTTAATATCTAGCCTTGTCGAAAAGAGACCTTCTGAGAGATCATCTGTTATTATTTTTTATTTTACCAATATGACATTATATTTTGTAAAAATAATAAATATCACGACCTATCACATTTTCAGAAAATTTTCTTCAGAATGTAACCATTCTACATAACATAAAAACTTTTCACCAGTAGGTAGAATCTATGGGATAAATGTATAGGGACGATTAGTCTACCACCAGCGTATTTCCTTAGAGTAGCCACTCGACCAAAATCTTTGGCCAACAATTAGTTGTCATTCTCTCTGCGTTACTCGCTTCTCTCGTTTATTGAAAAATATGTACAGTACAAAAATGATATGTGCCAATGTAATACATTACATTTTTTTATCAGATTATAGAATGCAGTCCTTTGTCAAGTTAAGACACATGAAATGTAGATGACCCTACTGAATTACTTGTCTTTTCTTAAAACCGATAAGGTTCTGGTTTCCTAGAAGAGTGCTTTCTAAGCTGCAAGCCACGGCCTTCTGTGGCGGGTTAGTAAATTTTTTTTTCGCTGAATTGAACTCACTGATTTTTATTTGGAATTCTTCGCCATTTTTTTATTTTTTTTTTTGACATCTATGATAATTTGTTTTTGGAGACTGTGGATTATTGTTATCTAATTTAGGGGACTATACTATGAAAGTATCTGATAGATGTACGTAAGGGATGTGGTATGACCTGGGAGTTTTCAAAGTAACTGATAAGTGGTTCGCATAAAAAAAATACAATGTAGAAAAGATATTTTATAAATAGATTGACCATTGTTTTTCATACAAATAAAAAATTTAATTGTATCATTCATTATTATCACGTTGCACAGCAATAGCAGATGGCCACAGATCTTACAGTGTATATATAAAAGTTTACTTTTTTTACTCTAGAGTAGTTTTGATCCCAGCAGTTACTTACATTAGAGAGCTGTAATATTTAAAATAAGGAAACGGAGTGCTCAAGAAGAAAAAAGTTTTTGTACGCACACTTTTTGAATAAATCAAACAATAAAATTGTTGGTTGAACTTTTCGGTCATTATCAAGCGAATACCATACAAATATTTTATTACCACCCTGTGGATTTAGATACTCCACGCAGAGGTGTAACAATATTGGATCTCGGAATAGACAAAACAAAAAAAAACATATATAATTAACAAGAATACTGGCGAGCGATAAGGATTCGTGGAAGCGGCATGTGGTGTCCAAATGCTTCACTTAAGCGGCGAATATGGAAAATAATTCATAATAAATTACAATACATATGTCCGCTGTCACAAACAGTCACACAATTATATCTCTTATTATCGTATTTATCGTTTAATGTATATTAAAGGTAATATATTGACAGTTTAGTACTAGATAACCTGAAAAATCTGTAACGTTTCTTAAATAAGGTCTGGCTGCTAAGAATATATTTTAATTATTTTTGGATACATGATGAATTATATAAAACTCAAAACAATTAGTTATGTTCAAGATAAAAACGATAACACTTTTTTTAAATTGTGTATTAGCTACTTTCTGCATAACTGTGCTCGATTATTGGTTTAATTATGTTTGGATCCTACTTTACTCGTTAGTATCAGTAAAATAATGATGAAGAAGGTGATTTATGTATTAGATACCTAAGGAGTCTATAGTTTAAAATGACTTAAAATTTGGAAGATACGCAGTTATTATGATAGTACAGTGACTATGGAAAGAAAAAGGCGAGTACAAAGTCCGAAAGAAATTTGATGTTAATTAGTACTAAATTAAAAAAACGAATATATTTTCTTTATTCAATGCATTTAAATGAGGGGAAAGATTGCCGACCTCTAAATTAAAATGCCACAGGGTGTTTGAATTATTCGAAAAAGTTCGTCTTTGGACACAATGGAACGAAAAACCGGACGAGAGAACTAAATCTTTCTGAACGTGCTTCTACTGAAGACGTGCTCAGAAAAAAATCCGATAGAAAATACTAAGAGAGACATTCTTACTACCTACTTACTTCTTCGAATTGTTTTTTTTTTAAGTGAAAGTAAAAGAGTTTTTAAGGAAGCATTTTAAAAATAAGTTCTTAAGTAATCGAAATGTATTGGGAAAAATCCACGACATTACTAAGCGATTCCCGATTTTTAAGTATGACTAATTTTATAACATTTAACTAATCACTATATAAAATAGTTTAACAAAATTATTACCCGTTGAAAAATGCGTTAGTATACGCCTCTCGGAGGCGGAAATAGGGAGTTCGGCTTACACAGTTGCAAGATTTTCAAAAATTAAATGACGCAGGACTGGGTGCCTAAATGGGCTGAGCAATTGGGTGATAATGAATGAGAAAAACTGCCAAAACAAGTGTTTACAGGTAGAATCTTGATATCCTGGAATGTTAAACGAAGCCAAACTAAAATTTCGTTAAACTGTATATGGGAAAATTATTATTATATATTGTATAAACGTTTGCTTAGGGCAAAAAATAAACTGTATACTATAGTGGACATTTTGTTATTTCGTTATTCGTTATAAAAAGATTTGACTTCTATTGTTTCCAAAGCGATTATTTTCACACAATGTAGATCTCTAAGCACCACGTTTGAACGTGGAGCTTATAAAACTTCGAAGTGGACATGCTTAAAAAAATCTCATGATATATATCGGCGCCAATATTGTAAGAACACGTATTTTGATTTTTTTTGGCTTAAGCCACTTTGTAAAGTATAGTTTTGATTTTTGCAATCTCTTGTATCACTTCACACTTTTAAATTAAGTTTTAGTAAAAAATAAAACCATACTTAACATAAACTTAAACCAAAAAATTGAGATACGTGCTCCTGCAATATTGGTGACAATATTTTAAATACTTAGAGGAAGTGCATTTTTATAATTTTGTTTTTTCTCGATCATTTTAACGCCATTATCTTCTCTAAACAACAATTAATCGTACTCGCAAAAAAATATGAATAACGGCTTAAAGTTTTTTTTAACATGCCGTCTCTGGAAGAGGAGGGCATATGAATCTACGTAGTGTGAAGATGTTTTCTTCGAAATTGGAGTAGGTATATGAAATTTCATTTCTGAAGTGATTATATTTATACTATTGAGATGTATAAAATCATAATTCGATTTGAAGTGGGTAAATAATGAATAAAATGATGATGTTGTTTTATGGTATACATTTTCCAATATGATAAAGTGAGGAGCTAAGTAACTAACTAAGTAATACAGTTATAAAGACGACTAAAATTTTACAGGCATATCATTTGGGGGTTATTAGGGCAAGTTTAGGACAGTCTGTGCAGTTACGATGTTTGTTTATTAACAAAACAAGCTATCTTAGATGATCCGAAGATCAACTCGACGCTGTGTATTAGGTCCCCGGCCGTTTTAAAGCCATAAAGCTGAGTTTATATTCCGACCGCGACTAAGGGGGACCTTCGAAATAATTGAATGTTACATTAAGGTAGGGCGTAACGAGGAATGCCTGCCTGGAAGTTGGCCGTTACCTGCGGCCAGAGGTAGTGGAGAAGAATCAGTGACGCGCTTAAAATTTTACGACATCGCGGGCAAAAGCTATAAACGGTGGCACTAGATTAATTTAAATTAGAATCAGTATATTGTACAATATATTATACTCTAGCTTGGATAGCAGCTGATCTATCTTAAATTGTTTTCAACGCCCTGTAAGCTAAGTTATTTACTCTAAACTATACGGTATGTATGACATTAGTAAAATGCGGAGTTATCTCGCTCTCTATTTCCGTGCCTGGGGGGCCAGCCATAAAAAATGAGCAAATATATTCGCTCAAGTTTATGAGTGTTTCTCGACAATTACTAGTATGAATTTGAATAATCTACAATATGGAACATATAGAAACATCTATTGGAGTCCTAAATAAAAACTATAGTATATCAGTTTATTGATATTAACAATTTTACAAAGATTTAACTAAAAGCTTCGCATGGCAGTTGAAAAATAATTATAAAATTCACGGCCTACCAGGACCGGCCACACAAATACCTTTCGGCACTTAAAGGGTTAAAACCAAAAACCACATACAATGCAAAGCAATAATTTTATAAAAGGGTTAATCTTTTCTGATATATCTTCAAATCGTATATGCCGACAACTAAATATAAAAAAAAAACTATTGTCACTTCAACAGTTAGATTTGAGTTTGTAATAATAATTTATTTTCATGAAAAAACGAACCTTGTAAACGTATTACGTTACTTGCCAGAGTCTTTCTCAAAAACTCTCTTTAACTCGAGAATAGTTAGTAAAGTTTTTAAGACATTCTCATTGAACGAATAAGTAGGGAAATTAAACAAAATTGGTATTTCATACAAAATGTTCTTAATAACTTATTAATAATAAATGTTGTATATACTTATGAGTGGATTTGGCATTAAAGAAATATGTTCCTGAATATGAATACAGTGTTGTATTTTAAGCAGAAAAAAAATTAAATTATTTAAAAGGTACAATATTTCAATAAAATTCACAAATATTTTATTTTATAAAAATGCTCACTTAATCCATATTCCGAACGCCTCTGCTACGAACGTCAGAGTATAATCAATGAAAAAGCCCTTTTGAGTACTTATTTAGGTTATATTTAATCAAAGTAACTATTGGTTGCTTTTCCACTGGAAGTGCTTTGTTGCTCATAAATATAACAAATTTCCCTGGTGAAGAGTCATTTTATATTCATGTTGAAATAATGAATTTTAAGCAATACCAGTTCGTTTTATCGTAAATATTATAAACGATATTTTTTTCTTAGTGATGGTATAGGTTTCCAGTTTCGTTGGTTAATGCAATATGTGCCTTTTGAAAATGTTTTATCTGTTTTTTCTTTCCCAGTTATTAAAGCCTGGTAAGTAAGTTTTTGAGAAAAGCACAATATTTAATCAGTACAAAATTAAAAATCTGAATATTTGATATCAATAAACGTTTGTGAAATGAACATATTTTGTAGCGGAAAATAAAAAAAAATCTATTTGAAATACGCAATTTTATATATATTTCAATAACACTATATTGTATTGGGCTTTTAGGATTGGTTGAATATCTACGGTACGTGATTAGAAAATCATAACGTGTTTCAAATAATTAGATAGTTTACACAATATTGTATGTTTTAATTATATACATCCACAACACATAGATCATATTAATTTAAAAAAAAGGTTATATACCTTCGTATATTTACCTGTATGTTTTTAATTAGGATTTATTTATCATCTTTAATTTACCAAT
>JAGVSQ010013624.1:0-11007 GCA_022683975.1 Rhyacophila evoluta
TACATAGATACAAAGAAAATTAATTGTTTTTATTATAATTAGTGGTGTATTATCAAATTGACCCAATTCCACTGTGTCAAAGATTAAAGAAGAGTATTTTATGTATAGAAAAATCGAAGAAAAATCGAAGAAAAATCATTTTCAATATTATCAAAAACAAAAATAAACATTGAAATAGATGCCTTATGAATCTTTTACACAAAAAATACTCGTTTAAAATATCGTCCTTTAAATTACGGTATATTGGAATAAGTTCATTTTGGAAAAAACACCACTCAATTATAATTACACTCTAACCTCGTACAGCACGGTACTTCCACAACACGCTTTTGATATATCACGTTTGAAAACTTGTGGCATAATTTTGCATAATACGGCTTACATAACACGGCTTAAAGAAAAAACAATCGTTAATTTTTTTATTTAACGAGTACGGTAATAGCGAGTTCACGGTTAAAACGAGTTTGATAAATAAGAAAGTCTGTATCAAATTCAACTTAATTAATTAATAAAGTGACGCTTAAAATCGTTGTTGTAGTAAATAATTGTTAATATAAAGCTATATATATATCCGAGTTCTGCTATATTTAAAAAATCTGTATTCTGAAATAATGTAGTAATCAACTATTCAAATACTGATCTTGATAAAACGTTATTTAGCTTCTATCGACTACGACGTATTCAATGTTTATCGATACAATCTATTCAAAACATCGACCTATGTATATTAAATGATATCACTTATTGCTACCAAATCTACTGGATATAAATCAAATTAATTGACTTCCTCGTTCGGATGCTGGAATAACTAACTCATTTAAAGATGTATTGAATGGTCTCATGATGTTATTAATACATTATTTCAATAATAGAAAAATGATCATAATAAATATTAACACTCCAATGAAACAGGTTATATTTATATCAACTATTATATATATGTAAAGGGGGCTACACACGCTTACGTAAACATGCGCAAGTATGCATAAACGATCATAAAAATACGGTGACCATGTGTTAAGGAAGTTACGTGTCCCCAGTAGCGTAGTTGGTAGCATGCGCACCTTACAATCCGGGGAATGCGGGTTCGATTCCCCATCTGTCGGATTTTAAAAATCCGAAAAATACAGGACTCGATGCCCACCGGGTTGAGTATTTGTCTGACAAAAATTCTCGTGAAAAATAATCCGTCAAGAAGTCTTCACATTGTGAATATACTACTCTTTCGGGATGAATATCTTCACACTGTGCAAAGCCATATGCTTGACGTTGGTATATACAAAAAGTTGGGTAAGCAAGTGAGCAAGTTCCTGTGGCGACAACGTACTGTCAAGCTGCAGAACTTACTCACTCATTTATTTATAGTTATTTTGCATCTCTCTTACCGTCGCTTTGCTGCGATCGCTCTGTTATCGTCCCCGCGGCCTAACACAGTAATTTTATTCTTTCTATTTTACGAACCTCACATGGAGAGTGATAAATTAAAAAAAACATTTTGAATTCAATTCAGACATAAGTCTCTCTAACATAGTTAGAATTGCCAATCATCGATTGAATCCATTTACTATTATTTTCATATCGTTTAATATTTTATTACCAACATTTTTTAACTAATGGAATTGTACGTATCACTATTTTAAATTCGTTTTGTAATATAAATTATTAACTTTCAAAACCCACAGTGCATTTTGTTGGTCAAATCGAGCATGTTAATATTAAGCAATAATAATAATTGAAGCTTCCCATATCAATGAATGGCTTATTTGTTATTTCATTTTATGTCGGTAGACACCCGGTCTTATAGTTTATACCAAATACACATAGAATTACTTAAAAATAGTTGATGTACCGTTTTCAGGAAAAGAAATAATGGTCACACACAAATGATTTTACATGCAAACATGAACATGCGTAGCTCCCTTAATACTATGAAAAGCTGCGTAATTATCTGCATTCAGCTTATCAAGATAAATATATATTCTATAGTATAACCAGACGTTCGTAATGTATATGTTGATTAAAAACAAGCAATTACCTAAATAGAACATTTGGCATATTACATTTATTTTATAGTAATTTTTTCCATGTGAAAAAAAGCTTAAAGCGCTCAAACCACTTGGATGATTTTAACGTGTTATTTTGGAAGAAAATTGTTTTATTGTAGACAAGCATGAATATGTAAAAATCCCGATTTCGCCAAAATGTGGGTTGGATGGTTCAATTAACTTCCCCGATATGTAATTTCTATCTTTGTATAATATGAATTATTTAACTCGATTTATGCCATTCTTGATATAAGGTATTTATTGCGTTCGTATGAAAATTTTATAAAATAAAATATTATCAATTTGAAAGAAATTATATTGAAATGTGTAAATGTCACCCAACGTCACCGTTCGTTAGATGAGATTCCATACATATTGTGAGTGTGTCAGGAGGTGAGACTATGACACCGTAATGCGCATTCAGTCTGGTACACCAGGATGTCCCTCTTCGGAGACCAGTTTGCGCCAAGAACATTAATTCAATCTGTACTGAGTATTACATACTTTATGTCTTTACTTACTGGACGGATACAATTAAAGCAAGTTCTATGAGAAAATTTCTTCTTAGTTCAGTAAGAAATGTTTGCAACATTGACCAGATGTTACAGGCTTCGATCGGGAAATATATATATATATATATATAAATATATTACATACTAGATAAAGAAGAAATCGTTTTATTTCAGTAACTTGAAATGTATAAATAATTGCTAAATAATAATGTGTTGATAAAGAAAATTTAAATTTATAATTCAATGATGGGAGAATTTATGAGTTATCCATAATTTTGGTAATGTTACAATAAGTACGAAAAAACATTCCAAATAGAAGAACCAACAGTAGACGTCGCAAATTCTCCACAATGATTAAGCTTTTTCATACCATGTTCGCTCCCAAAGTAGAGCATATGGATCTACACAGTGCGAAGATATTCACTTCGTAAATGGAGTAGATGGATCTCCGCAATGTGAAGACGTCTTGACAGATTATTTTTCACGAGGATTGTTTGTCAGACAATATCTTAACCCAATGCGCTGGATGCCGTCCTTAATTTTTTTTAGATTCTAAAGAACCGACAGATAGGGAATCGAACCCACATTTCCAGGATTGCTATGCGCGCATGCTACCAACTCCACTACTGGGAAGACAACATATTGTCATAAAATAATCATTATTGTTGAAAAAATTACTTCAGAATTAAACTTCTTTACTTCGTTTTCACTCTCCTAAAAATTGTGTTTTGGACTTGTACTCATCATGGAATTTTATTTATCTAAATTTTTTTTACACCATCCGCACTTTGACTTACGTGAAAAATAAAAATCTCCACGATGTGAAGATTTTTCATGAAGACTTCTCTTTATTTTGTTCTCCATATCCATTTCATATGTAAAACATATGGTCACCACGTGGTGCCTCCAGAATTTTCACCCTCGATTCACATTTAATCCAAGTCATGCGAGCATTCCTCAATTTTGTCGTATCTACAATAGTATATCGGATATCATAGTATAGTAGTGAGTCTACCAGGACGTTGAAATGCCAAAAGGCAGAAGAAGATGCAAGCAGGATATAAACTAGTATCCACAGCACGTGCCGAAGCCAGATTTCATTTTAAATTCTGTCCAAGCCACTCTTAATTATTTTCATAAGATATTTTTTTTGCATTCTTTAAAACAGAATCCAGTACATTAGAACCTTTATACAACGCACAAGATATCCATAAATCAGGAAAAGTGCAAGTATCGAAAAATGATGGGAAGGATTTGACTGACCAATATACAAATATAGATGTACCTGGTTTCTTAATAACAATACAGAATAATGTTGGAGAGTCGAAGAAAATGTTCTATAGTCCTTAAAAGTAGATAAAGATGACCCTGGTTATCACATAATGACTGAAAGAGAAATAGCAGATGAAGTTATGATCTTGGAAAATGAGGATGGAAATGAAGATAGTTAAGGAGAAGAAACAACAAGCCCAAAAACATATGTATCTGTGTTAAAATCGCATCTCGGCGATCTACTAACATAAGAGAAATCGAACTATAATTGTATAAAAATGCATTCGTAAAACGCAGTTGTATGAAAAGGACTTAAAAGCCTTTACTCTCATTAGTTCGTTACATCGATGTTGTCCTGTATTGATTTAGTATGAAACAAATATAAATGTGTCAGCAAAATACGGTAGATGCGGCTTAATAATGTAGGATACATGATCTCAGCAATCTTCAATTAATTATAAAAAATAAGCGAGTCCTTCACAAGAAATTTTAGCTCTATCATATATTACGAGTGTAATGAACTAAAATTATGGAAAACTTTGTATGAAAACAGTATATCTGTAGGAGGCCATCGATAAAAAACTAACAATTTACAAGTCCATGGCGTATATTGCGTCATAAGAATGTATTTTTAAACCTGCTTTTTGGAAACATCACTGTAACTTTTAACCTAAGAGATTTATTTTATAGAAATAACATCGCGCTTGTGGGTGGTGTGAATTAGAAATTGCCATATTCTGTCAAACATTTTTTTATCGCTATTAATATTGGTCATAAAAATAGTTTCGGTTGAATGTCACCCTATTCATAACAACGACATACTTTATCGACGATTTTGTAACGCTATTTCCTGTCAGTAAATAATTTAATCATAAACTTTGTTAGATATTGTATTTTTGTTGCAAGCAGACGATAATTTTTTTACGTGAAGTCACTTTTTAGGATGCGTAATAATTGTAATTAAGTAAGACATTCGTTACATTGATGCAACTGTATGACAACCGGCGAAAACGCGTTTAAAGTTTTAAATATCATTTCAAGAATTTTTCAAGATCATGCCCAGAAAAGCAGGTTTATTCTTAAAATAATGAGTGACTGCATGGTACCTTTTCTTTATTCGATGTGCGCGCCCAAATTTGATCATATAGTGAAGATATCCACTCCGAAAGTGGAATATATGGATCTCCGCAATGTGAAAACATCTTATCTTGACAGATTTTTCCCGTCGAATAAAGTAGATCGCTTCTCGATATCAGAGCTCCAGGATACGCCTGATTAAGACCAGGTGTAAGGACGGGGCGGGTGGATGGTGGGCACATTAGGTAGTCAAATTAAATACACATAAATGACTATACATACAACATGTAGATATTAAAAAGTAAAAAATATGCCGTAAAAGACGATTTCTGTTGGAAGCTTTTAAATATTAAATATTTTGAGTTTGAAATATATATTAATAAAGTGTCAGCAGCTGACGGTATGAAATCTTTAAAAATGTACACAGATCTCAAATCCTTTTATGAACATGACACTTTATTAGATGAAATATTTATTCCTATAATAATGAGGCCAAACATCTAACTGCCACAAAAACTTAGCTTATTTTCATCTACTTGAAAATGTAATGTCACTTCATATAAAAATAAAGAGTGTCTCTAAAAAATCACCTATATTATTGTAATGAAAGAAAATATCTTCAGAAATCGCTTGATATCGAAGTACTTTAAGTCTAAGATCAATATTAATGATTTTTTTCTTCACAGTGAGAAATAAGCTCATCGTGTTTTCAAGTTCAAACCATTGTGAAAACATTGAAAGGGAAGCGACCTTCTAAAACAGATTGAATCGATAATGATTAAGTGCCGGCTGATCCGGCCCTGTAAGTCTCTCCTTTATATACCCAACTAAAATGGATTAAATCCAACTTAAAAAGGAGACATATTTTTCTTTTACACGACTCGAGTCAATGCTCGATCAGGAATACAATGGCGTAGCTATAAATTTTGTTTTCTCTGTCTGTTTTCCGTGAGTCTGATACATTGTGCCAGGAATTTTCTTTTAAAATACTTCAAATTTTATTTAGTCTCAGCGTTTCCTTTGAGATTTATTTGCATAAATAATATAAATCAATACTTATTTACATATTAAGTAAAACTTGTACGTTTGGCGTATCTAATGTAGCATTTTCAAATCATAACTCAAACCCAAAAACTATATCTGACAATTCAAAGACATCACCAGATTAAACTTAAAAGTAAACCACAACAATTTTGAAGACAATTTGTAGTTTTTGAATAATTACTAAATTATAAAAAAATACTCTACATTGGCTGTGGAAAGAAAAAAGGATGTAACCCACACAGATTTTTTTTTTACACGAGACACAAAAAACGATTATTTATTGATTTGAGCCAAAGTTAAAACATTACATAGACACAATCTTGAAGTGCATGAAAATAAATCTGGTATTTTATTTACTCAATAGGATAATAATTTAATAAGTTATTTAAGAAAAACTGATTAGATGGAAGCCTCCTTTCACTGGTTGCTAATTTCGAAGGCCATCTTTTTTCAAACTTAAAAGCTAAATTTAGAAACTAATTCGGCATTTTCAGCCAATATCTTTTTGACAGAACGTGTATCAAGCTGTATACATTGTATAAATTGTGGTTATCGAATAAAATCTATTTCGAAAAATTGAGGGTTACATTTCTTTTCCTTTTCACAGTCGATACATATAAGTGGCTATTTTGGTTGTCATATTATTGTATAATAATCATAAATTTCCTACGTTTTTAGTTGTAAGACTCTGAGCTGTACGAGGTAAAACCATAGTTCAACGCATTCTGTCAACTGTTGGGAAACATGACACCAAACAAAGGCCCAAAGCAATTATATAAGAATAGATGCTTACCGTGAATTCTGATTGCGATTTCATTCGTAACGTAGAGATAAGAGAACGAACCAAGCAGCTACTAATCACTGACAAAGTGAAATTGCTGCAATGCTGTTCCTGACTCGGCCACATATTGCGGATGCATCAAGAGAGTTTTAAACTGACCTGCCTATTCTTTAGGCCGATCGCTTTTCGATACACTGAAAAACCGCCAAATACTATCTAGATCAGTGGTCCTTACCGACCCCCAAGGTACCATGCCACCGTTCAGCAACTTAAAATTTATTTCGGTATTCGCGAAAGGTTTTTACACGCGCGAGCTAAAAAACGAGAAATCACAATTTTGCTAAGTAACGTGACTAGTTTTTCTTACATCTTTAATGAATTATTTTTCGTGATGCGTCAATTATTCTTATTTAATGTTAAGTCCTTGGAACAAAAAGTTTGGGAATCACTCATTTGGATTATATATTCGCCGATGTTACGGGATGCAGGTATGACCTGAGAGGGTGCAAGAATACTGATGGGTAATATGGATTCTTAGAGGTGGCATGTGATGTAAATATGCTTCACTTAGGAAGCGGACATGGAATAAGAAGAGGATTAACCTTTAGAGGAGTATGGACTTACATGTACGTCTGTGCACCTTGTTCCCTTATTTTCAAAGATATTTTTATTTTTTAATAAAATGTTATAATGTTTGTTAATATATATACTATTAATTGATCTATCGATGATATGTAGATGTTATTACCATTGTATCACATATATTTTAAGCTAGAACAAATATATGATACAATTGTATGTTGTACAAAATAATTCACAGAACGATATAAAATGTCACAGATTACTCCTATGTGTTCAAAAGTACTCATTTGACGCTGATATGGGAGTGGCCACATGTGGTAATGTTATACACATTCTTACCAATTTGGAATAGCTAAATATAACATAGATCTAAAAATGATGCATAGAAGTCTTTACAATTAAATCATGTTTTTTAGGAATCCTTAAAATGTCAAATAAATCAATTGTATGGGTTCAAATTTGTTCTCAAGTGCTACTTTGATCCGAAATGGGAGCGGTCACACGTAGTAATTTTTTACACATTCTCACCAATTTAAAATATTTTTTTCACTGTTTGGAAATAGAAGAGCATTATTTACAAATCGGCATATTCAATCCAATTGATTTTATTGTATTAGTTGAATTAATAGCAGTGAAAGATTTTAATGTTTTAAGCGGGTGTGGATAAAAAATTGAATCACTAATGAAAGGGTTAAAATATTCTTATACAAATCAAATATTAATTTTATAATTTTAGTATAAGAAAGAATATTGTTGCAAGATGGTGAACGAGAAATATTATACAGGTCGCCATAGAAACAAACTAGTTGGCATAGCTCCTAAGTAGTTTTGTTCAAGTATAACAATGGTCTGTGACGTCACGGGGGGTTTGGGGGGAGATCTCCCGCCGCAGGTATGATTTTATTAAAACCCGCAGAGGGAACGAAAGATAGACGATGCTTAGTCGAAAGAACAACTTTATTCTATGAATATCAAATGTGTTGGATTAAAATAGAAAATCATGTAATGAATAATTCTGTAGCAAGGCGATCGATCGTCTTACTGATGACTTCGGCTTTTCATTATATTTCAGATGATAACAAAAACTGATAGCGTAATTTTTGCTTACGGTACCTTCCACCATCCACCATCTATATACAACTTGCGTCAGGCGGGTGTATACCGTGACGTAAAAAACGTTATACGTTATTCAAAATGCCATACGTGTCCCAGGATAAGCTTTAAGAGACAACAGTTGGTATGCCCCAAATGGGTGATTCTCAATCAGGTCACAAACCTCCAAGGGAGGTACAGACCAAAAATCACTTTTTGAGGAGGCATACCAAACCCTAGGAGAGGAACATTACGCGACCCACTAAGTACAAAAATAGAAAATATGAAAGAAAAAAATGTGAAGATAGTTTAGTAAATAAATCTCGATTTGCAGAGTTTAAGAGTTTATTATACAATAAAATGAGAGAGATCAAAGCATTAAATTTATTGTTTAACAGCCTACCCATGGCGCCGCACTGAGAAAATCAAAATACTACATTACTGAAATGTTCATCTTCAAGTTGTTGAGATCCATTTATTCTACTTTTGAAACGGACATAATATATTAAAGGAAGTTTTATATGATAAAACATGTAAAGATTATATTAAAATATTTTTACCCTTTTCAATAAATTGGCGTAAAGCTTTCTGACAATGTACGCAACGGTTGACAAACAGAGGCAAAGTTGACGTTAGTCGGTAATGTTGCCTTATGAATTGTTTATTCTGACACACTCTGGACGAACGGACAAAGGCGTGGAAAATCGTGGCCGTATCACACAAATAAGACCCATTCCGGCTCTTCTATCCAGGGATGAATCGAGAAAATATGTTATTTTATTTGTCAGTCGATGAAAAGACATTATAAATTTAATGAATCAATTATAAAAATATATTTTAGGTATTAAAGATGAGTTTGAATACATTTTTACAGAATCATTGAAATCATAGCTCTACTGCATCAAAGATAGTTCCATGATAACTGCACACAAGACAACCGCGTACATGACAAATGCGCGTACTTTTACGTTTTCACCACGCTTAATCCCTTGCTTTCTCTCAAAGTTTTAAACTAAATTCTAAGTTGAAACTTCGCATTCAGCTGGAACATATGGTATTTGGGTCGAGCTTATCTTGACCCTTTCCCCTAAACACAATGCTTTCAGCAGAAGACTTTCAAAGCGAAAAGCCAAAATCAATTTAAAAAAATAGAATTTAGTAAAACATTTAAATATTTTAGTTTTATACTGTGAAAATTTCTAAGTTACTTAGAGACTGAAAATCATACAAATATGCCTCCTCCATGCTTTTCTTTGTATATTGCACAATCCACATTTGCGGAGTTTATTTCTTACTGTACTACTTGTACTTACTTGAAAAATAAATACAAACCAAGAATTTGATTGAGATTTTTAATTTAAAAGAGATTTTTCATCTCTTACCGCTGCATCATCACCATGTTAATTCAATCCTTCAAAAGAAATTGCCTGACAAATTACCCATCCCAAAGATAAAGACATTTAGTCTTTCGAAGATAATGCCATCGTTTTTAAGAAAAATTAAAAGCAAGTTATTATTCTCTGAAACTGGATTTGGAAGGTAAAAAAGGAAGACTAATTCTTTAAGATCGTCGAGACCTGAACCTCCATTTTCTAACCTCCGTCGAAGGATCATAACAACATTTATTTTTACATAATTATTAATAGTTTTCACGAGAATTGGTATTCAGATAGTAACTTAACCCAATGGGCACCCACTCTCGTATAATAAGATTATTTAAAGGAAAATTGAACTGCGATTTCCTGGATGCGAAACGCGCAGGCTAGCTTTTCTTATATCACGAAGACAAAAGATATTAAAAAATGAAAACTAAAACTAAATAAGAATGGTCTCATTAAAAGTTCGTTCTCGTGGAGTTGCGCACTTACGCCAATTTGGTACAAATATATTTTTAGTAGTACTACGTACAGATGGTATAAGAATTATAAAACATATTAAACTGCCATGTTAAATAATAATATTAACGTTTAGGTTCATCCCTGTCTCAGTAATCTTTTTACGTTGCCCACCGTCAAATTTAATAATATAAATTTTTCTTTTTCTCCATGGAAAAGAGGACAAATTAAAATGGGCATTATTAGAATTTCAATTTCCACGTTTTTTCCGTAGTAGAGAAAAGCAATTATTATTATTAGTAGTCTGGCAACTTCGTGTGAATTATTATTCACTTTATACCTAATATGAAAACAAAAATGTTTTACTGCCTTTTTTGTTTTTCGTGTTTTTCTGTCGTTTATTTTTTACATAAATGCAGCGGAAAGAATTGTGTATATTTTTGTGAATATTTTACACAATACAACTGAGCGTTGTTCCAAGCTATAATCATTTTTAAAACTGTATGAATATTAAAACTACGAGACCAAAACTTTTAGAAAAAGCATAGGAAAATTACTAAAATGAAAAGGCAACGTTGTATTTGTGAAGTCACAAATGCAAGCATGATTTTAGATGGTTCCATGACAACTTCACACATGACATTTGCGCACATATTTAATTGCTCACGCTAACACAGAAATTAATATTAAGACGTTTTATACTTAATTGACGTGCTTTCATTTTGGGCATGCTTTCTTATTGTAGCTTAAAACTGAGAAGGAATATG
>JAGVSQ010013625.1:0-11007 GCA_022683975.1 Rhyacophila evoluta
GAGGAGTATATGGATCTCCGCAATGTGAAGACGACTTGACAGATTATTTTTTTTATCTATTTTTATCTATTTTATCTATAAGGGCTTATCTAGCCCTACACTAAATGTTTCCTTAATAAATAATTTCTTTCATATCCGTTCCAATACGTTAAATCATATCAATCAATCAACATCCCAGCCAGCGTACCATGACGAAACTGTAGGTGTGCAGTAATTAAATCATATATACATCATGAAAATATAAATATTATAAGAGATCAAAACACTCAACAAAAAACACAAAATTTTCCACATTTTAAAAATACGATATAATACACATTGTATTGTATGACGATACAAATACTTCAGTAAGAAATAAAACCACAAAAATACATCGAGTGAAATCTACAATTTTCTTTACAATAAAAAAAAAATCTGCTTGTATTGAAAAGTGTGTCGAATAATTTTTCGCCTTTTTATAAATGTTCGGGACTACGTATCGGCAAAATATTGGAAAATATCACATTAGATTCTAGTATTATCTTAATTAATATTAACTGACAGCAGCATTAGAAAAATAATTATTGCAAAAACATGAGAAACTAAACCCTTTTCATATTTTTTTTTGAAAAATTGATATTAGATGATATTAGCTAAAGGTAATCTGAAAGGTATATTTGGTCAATTGTTAGAATATTAAAAATCAGCTGCTTAAATTGAATATTTATAAAATTCTTACACGTGTGTATAATTGTTTTTTAAAAATATTTGTTTCACAACCTATTTGTAGAATTAACGGTGTTGTATTTTTATTTAGAAAATTAAGGAGAAAAACTTGGGCTGTTACGCGCGTAGAAATAAAAACGGAATGTTACAACATTTTTTTTTTTTTTGGATTCCAATATCACAGATATGATCACTTGAGTTGCCATTTAGTAAGATGGCTGCATAATAATTTAAAATTCAAAAATACATGACTATATACTTAATTGGCTGACAGCCATTTTTCGACTAAAACTAGATATTTTTCAAGATTCGTCTTTAAACTGTGAAAATCGAAATATTTTATAATGATAACGGAGCAATTTTACAAACACATAAAAACCTGTGAATTAAGTTTAATTAACATTTTTACGCGTTTTTACGTATTTACATATTACCTTGTGAGTTTTGTTATATATATATTTTTTAATTGATGTATTATTCTTATTATGAGAAAACTTCGTTAATGTTGAAAAATAAAAAAAAGCAATATTGTTATGTGTGTTTGCAGGCAATGGAGGAAGACGAAGAAGCTGGTAGGGTACCATTCTTCGTGTCGACGACTCTGGGTACTACTTCAGTATGTTCTTTTGATGCTATCGATGAGATAGGACGCGTTTGCAAGAAGTTTCCAACAGTGTGGATGCACGTCGACGGTGCTTACGCAGGCAGTTCTTTTATCTGCCCAGAAAATAAATACCTTCTCAACGGCATCGAATACGCAGATTCATTCAACACTAACCCAAACAAATGGCTATTGACAGCCTTCGATTGCTCTACAATGTGGGTACGAAACCAAAGGCTGCTGTCTTCAGCGCTGGTTGTTCACCCACTCTACCTTCAACACAGTCACGAGGAAACGTCCATCGATTACCGCCATTGGTGTGTACCATTAAGCAGAAGGTTTCGCTCTTTGAAACTGTGGTTTGTTTTAAGGAATTTTGGAATATCTGGGCTCCAGGAATACATTAGGCTACATTGCCGGTTGGCCAAATATTTTGAAGGGCTGGTTCTCAAAGATAGCCGGTTTGAAGTCTGCAACGATGTAAAGGTACTTAAGAAAACTCTTCTATAATTTTCATATTAAATATTAGTACATAAATAATAAGAAATTATATCATCAACATATTGTAAGCAACATACATAAATATATGAGGAGAAAATTAGTGAAAATAAATTAATCACAGAATGATACACCTGAATAATTTTTTACGATTTTATTCATATCGTTTATTCACAAAATCTTTCGGTGTCTTATTACAAAACTATTTTTATGCAGCCTATAATATCTGCAAATTAACAGTAAAAAAAAGATATTTATAATAAACAAATCTTTTTAAAAATTATTTTCATTCAATTGTAGTAATACGATAAATTCTAATACATAATTTAAATTTAAATAGTATCACCCATGCGTGCCTAATAAATGTCACCCAGTCTACATCTCTGCTACGAGCGTAGCAATAGGCGACGCCGAGTCTACGTCGTAGAAACAGAAAATAAACCATTATGGTTTTTATGCATCGAACAAATTCATATACAAAATAAACGAGAATTCATTCAAACAAACTGTTGTGACTTAGTTTCGGCATTATGAATATTAATCGCCCGTCATATTTCAATGAAATATTTGTAAATCGAACTACATGTCTGCATAAAAACTTCGCATTTTTTTTTCATTCCCACGATCTGAAGCTTTTAGGTTTCGAAATATTCACACTTAACTATTTGTTTTTCAGATGGGTCTCGTTTGCTTTCGACTGAAGAAAAGCGAGGACCAAACTGACGAAGATTTGAATAAACTGAATGCCAAATTACTGACTAACATCAACGCGTCCGGAAAAATTCATATGGTACCAGCATCTGTTCATGACAAATATATTATAAGATTTTGTGTTACAGCACAAAATGCTACGGAGGCTGATATAGGTATTTTTACCCCTTTAAAATCCTACTTAAGAACTATTATTAATATATTTTGGCATGTATTTTTCCGTAAACTAATTACCTTACATGTTTTAAAACGCGAGCGTCACTAAATCAGTACCAATTCGTTTTGCTAAAAGATCCATGACACAATCGTTTGATCGGGACCAGTTTGATATCATTGAATAGAGGGTAAATGAAAGTTTGTAAATATTGTATTAATACTAAATAAACTTACAAATATGTTTGATTTATTTATTTTTAGCTTTTAAAACGATTTAGTGTATAAGCCAGCAACCATTGTCCGACATGGCTTACTTGTTTTTAATATGATAAATCAAAGCTTAAAAACAACATTATTTTTATATTTATATTTTTAACGAGTATTTATAATGGGAAAAAAACGCTTGATAAGGTGCTTCTTGAAGTTATATAGAAATGTCAGCTTTACATACAATACGTAACATTTCACATAATTTGAAAATAATTTAAAAACATCATACTAAATAAATTTCAGTACATAGTAGCAAAAAAAAAAAAACTTTTTCTGGTGCTGTTTTTGATTATTCTCAACCTACTGGTCTCAAGTCTCGCCTACCCAACTGGATTTACTGGGACTAGAACGATCAATAGCTAATACTTTAGTAAAACTAAAATGTGTGTGTGGTAAATCTATATATTTTTTTTTTCACAGATTATGCTTGGGAATGCATTTGTGAATTTGCTAGTGAGCTTCTGGAAGTCTATGACAAGAATGCGGTAGGAAATTTATATTTTTTAATATTAGATTAGTTGTTTCTATTAATTTGTATGTCTTTGAGTATCAACTAGACTTATCTGTTAGCAAAATATATCAACATAATATGATTGTTTTTAAAAGTTGTGTAACCATGTTGTGGATTATAAAGTCCTAGTCCTCGCTTTATCTGATCACCGATTCGTAGAAATATTTCGATAAATTGAACTACACGTTATCCTTTAAACATATGGTTATATTATAAATGTATTTTTCATTTCTGACATAGGAACTGGCAAATTTGAACATCGCCATGGACAAAAAACAGAAGGAGACTCTGGCCCACAAAAGGTCGTACTTCGTACGTATGGTTAGCGATCCTAAGATTTACAACCCCGCCATCGTGAAAGCAAACCCTGTTGTTCCACCCATCAATGAACAAGAGAGACGTCTTTCGCAATCTACGCCAAGCACGTTCGTATAATTATATATTCAACACTTCTTACCCGGTAGTGAATAGTGATTAACCAGTATTTATATATTATTTTATTTCTCCAAATAGATATACCGATCACAAGGTCTTTATCCTTTGTTTATTCCTCACCAAAACCGTTGCGATTTGAATGACGTCGTCTATATATTATATAAATAAAAAAATAAATGTTCGTTTGTTCAAAATCTTAAATCTCCGAATTTTTTTCCCCGATTGCTTTGAAATTTTGACACAGCGTTGCATTTGAATACGCGTGTGCTTTTATATACCTACTATTATATAAATGTCACACCTGTGACAGGTAAAAACGTGATTTTTTTTAAAAACAGCGCCACTTAATCACAGCAACGCGTGGCCGGGTACAGCCAGTTATAAAACAAAAAAGCAGAAATAATTATGTTGTATTAAATCTCAGACCGGTATATGCGTGTATATATTCAAACAAAGCGGTTACTGTGCAGATTTGTAGGAAAAAGAGCCATAGATCTCATTCCAAAGATGGGTGTTTGTGGTTTCTCTACAAAACCCTAATCGTTTCCCTTGCTCGTATAATACCTTCAGCGACCCTGAATATACGAAACTAAATAATCATATTTCGGGAAAATGATAGTAGATAACTAAAAAAAAAAGGATGATCATATTTTTAATGCTTCGATATGTTTACAGGAACAACAACTCATCATGGATAAGTTGGCCGCTGGCATTCTTCTTCCAAAGCAACGACGAGAATGGAAGCAATGCAAACGATTTGAATATAAGGTATATTCTAAGTGGACTTTTGCGTACTGGATTCTGTGCTGTTGTAATATTTTATATGCTTAACAATGTCTTCGTTCCGTTTGGATTATTAATATGAAATTTGGTTTACTTGTAGAGTTTGAAATTACGAAAAATGCACACTGGATTTTATGTTTTCCAGTTTTATTTTGAAAATATGTCAATGGATTGTAAATTATTTTGATACTCTTCAGGAATAGAACATATTGCATACTTTTAAATAATTTACATCAATCATTTATACTTTTTGCTGCAGTGTGTGTTTAATTACCTTTCAAATTCAATGTGTGATATTTAAAATAAAATTTAGCTGGACACATACTAACTATACGAAGCATCTTCGCAATGCTAATGAATGTTATAATATATCTAATAAATTATTAATGATCATAAGGAATGCTCACTTCCAACTGTAATAGTGTTGCTGCTATGTGTAGTTCAAACTTGTGGCGCTGCGGTCGATGTAGTTGCAGTTTGTCTGTGGTCAGTTTTGTTAATAGGCTCCCTCGTTTTCGAGCCTCGGTATAGTCGCTAATCACGCCAATATTCTCTTTTGTTACATTACTATTAAGATTATTAAATGATAATTTACAAGCAATTTAGCATTTTTCTCAATCCGTTACTGTACAAGTATAACAATTTTCGTGTTGGTATAATTAAGTAAATTATTTCAAAGAAATATTACTTCATGGCTTTCTTGTAAATTATTTCTAATTTTATCTAAAAATGCATGTATCAATTGCTCGTATTCATGTAGTCAAATCTATCCACCTTCTTCCAAATACTTCTTTTTTCTTTCAAATTCTGTACATCTTAGTTGAAACTTTTCTTCCATGTTTTAGTATTTCAGTTTATTAACTTTCACAATCTTCATATTATGTTAAAAAGAAAACTTCATCTAGGGCTGCTACTAAATTGCAAACTATTTATTCAATTATTTACTTCAATAGATTCAACATTTAATTGGTAAAGCATTTTTGGCAATATGCTAAAAGCTACAACCATACTTTTAATAGGATTATTCCTAAAGTTCTTAGTAATATTATTTATTGGTGTATATAATTATTAAGCTACATGACTGGCAAACTAAAAAAACAAAAATTTAATTGAAGTATTTAATAGATAAATAGAAATATTTTCCCATTTCAAATTTTAACAATTATTATTACTTTTTAAATGGTGAACTTCTCAATTTTCTACAATATCTTCGTTTCAATATTTTTTCTACCTATAACTTCTTTTTACTGTCCATACTTATTTTTAAAAATATAGTACTATTTGTTTTGTGAATGTTATTTATATATTGCATGTTGCTTTTTATGTTTTTCTTCTGATCACATACTGTGTATACCTTGTGCTTGATTCCAACCAAAATACCACACTGAATGACAATTTCTACTAATGCAACATGATTGTCACCATCACAACATGAAAAGTAAATATTAAGAAAAATTGTGAGTATATTTGTATTTTTTTCGAATCGTTTACATTCAAATGCACCACCATACGATCTCACAATTTATGTTATTTTATTTTTAATTTATACTCTCCACACTATATAACTTTAACTGTACCATTTAATAGAAATGTACTACTGTTTGAAAATAAGTTATTTTTTATAAAGTTTTATCTAAATTACTACTAACACAACTAAAGTCATAACTATTTTCAATGACGGAATCGTGAATTATATATATTTTAAATAAAACAAAATCAAATTTTCTAACTTTACGCATAAAATATAAAACGTTCATCAATACCAGTATGTAATTTTCACAGCACACATAAACAATTACTTTTCACAAAATTTTCACAATTAACAACAACCTAACAAATTTACAACACCAAACAGGTGCATCATTATGACCATAGCTGTTCATGTAAACCATAACCTAAACTAATGTATATTAATTCTTTATATAACTATATGCCAACACTATTAATTAATTTAATTAAACAGTGCTAGAATAGGTGACTTTATATTTTTTAATATTTATTTTAAAAATTACTAATATAATATTTCATGTAGATTCCGGCACTTAGACACAATGGTGCGGTTGAAGAACCCTGATCAGGGTAGACGGGGAAGTGGATCACCTTCTCCGGAACGAGATTTGACTCGCACTCCAAGAGGACTATCGCCTACAACCCATCGAAAACAAAACTCTTCGCCCAACAAGAACTAAGCGCTCAAAATTTCAAAGATTACTTCCATTCTTCGTCTATAGTAAATCATTTATTAATTTGCTACTTATGTATCTTCTTGGACTTCACAAAAATTATCATCAAAATCAAAAACTCACTCACTTTTCATAATGGCATGGCTATAAATTTCAAGTTCGTATACAAAAACTATACATAGATCCATCTTAGCCCACTAAAACCATTGCTTTCATTAACACTACTCCATCAAAAGTCTAATCTATTTTTTATTTCAATTTTGTTTACATTTAAACAAACACGTCTAAAAAAATCAATCATACATGAAGTCTTAGATACATATTCATTGTAAATCATATGACTGTATTTCAATTGATAAAGTATTTGAAGGCTTACAATTTAGTAATCAATAAAAATAACAAATACTACATGCGGTCTTGTGACAATTAAATCAAAGTTATATGCAATATTATTCCTCTAAGAAAATAATTATTGAAATTCAATAAATATGAATGAATATAAAAACATGCCAAACCAAGCTTGCTACAATTTGATATTATTTAGTAATTGATTCAATTCCTTTTGATAGCTTTCAAAGACTAACTAATCACAAAAATTCTATGGCGTTCCTGAGGACAATGTATGTGATGAAGATTATGAAATATTTAATAAAAATTTATTTTTAGCTGAAATCTAAGTAAAAAGTTAACTAAATTCTTATAAAAATTATATGATTGAAATATATAATAATTGTAGAAAAATATATGAACACATTATTTTTATGTAGTAAATGAATTATTCACTTAGCTATGCTAGATAAATAAATTAATATTGATTTATTAGATTGTGATACTTTATTTTCAATTGCCAAAACTGTTATATTGTCTGTATGTGTGAATAAAGAAATTATAAAGTTTATGTGAGAGCATTAAAAATCTCCAAGTGTACTAATATCAGTGTTTTATTTTAATGTCCACCCCTTTAGATTTTTACACATGTACATACATCATACAATCTTGCCACTATTGAATGACATACAGACTTATTGATATTTTCTTGCTGACACAAATAGTACCACGGAGCATGGAAGTGGACTCATGATTATGTTACCTTAGAATCAAGGATGGCAATTAATAAGGATTCGACCCATGATTGTGTCAAAATAAAATGGAAATGAAAAGTGTTTTCTCTGTGCCAGTTCCTATGTGCATGGTATAAATGACTATCTACTCATATAATGTTAAAGGAATAAAAACACATTGCATAATATTTAAGCTAAGTTTTGAAAATATTGATTTAACATGAAGAAATGGTATAAAATAAAAATTGTTTATACAATTATGGACAGAAAAAAATATTAATTCAAATTATTGTTAAAATCCCTTTGCTTTATTATTATTTGAAAGAATATTTTATGCCGAACTGATATGTTGTTTATCGGAGGATTATGCATAGAATTCTTTAGGATGCTATTGTAAATCTCTCAAGTATGCCAGCTGTTTGACGTATCTGTATTATCTGGTTTTGTTATTGCCATACCTTGTGAAAACTCACAAAACATTTGCAACACATTTTCAAAATTCAAATTTAATTCCAATAATGAAATAAAGAGAATAAGCAATCTTCTGTTTCAAAAATAATTTGTCAAAATTTTCTGTACGTAATACTTTTGATTACAATTAAAATAAATATGAATTTAGAAGAGTTCAGAAAACATGGAAAGCAAACGATTGATTATATCTGTAAATTATCAGAGACACTACCGGATAGAAAAGTATATCCGGGTGTCTCACCGGGATATTTAAGAAAACGACTTCCTGATCATGCCCCTGAAGAACCTGAGAAATGGTCAGAAATTATAAAAGACACAGAAAAATACATCATGACCGGTATTACCCACTGGCAGCACCCACAATTCTTCGGCTACTTCCCACATGGAGATGCTTTTCCTTCGTTACTTGCAGACATGGTTTCAGATGCAATAGCTGTTGTTCCATTTTCTTGGGTAAAGTATATTTATTTATCCATATTATTCACATTGAACCAATTTATTTCTCACAAAACTAATATAAGCTTAAGTCAAGAATATTGAAACATAATCTGGAAGTTTAATTTTTTCTATGCCATTCATAAACAGCATGAATTAAAAGGTATTTGAGTAAATAGACTAATAAGAAATTTTCCTATGTATTTTATATTTGTAAGCTAATAAAAGCTGAAAAAATAGTGTCTCGAATAAATTTTCACAGAAGGGTTCATGCTGATTTTTTTATGAGATCATAATAAATTACAACATAAATATTCTTAAGGTGGTATATGATGATTTTCATGACTTTTTGGAAAGCGGGTGTTCCTCAAATTGGGGGTTCTTAGCCTGTCTTAAGACTGCGGGCGCACATGTGCTCATGTGCAAACTAGTAACAATGAAAAGAAGGTAAAACATAATACTTAAATCCTTTCATTATATCCCAAATGCACCTGCAACCGCAATGAGTCTAAGAACCCCTGTTCTAAGTCATAAAATCCTAATTCCTAATAGTTTAAAATTTACAATATAGACCTCTACATTGTGAAAACATTTCAATTGATTTAATTTTGTCATCATTGGAGCAACAGTAAATCTATCCTTTCCCCTCATAATCCTTTCATAATGTAAAGGTAAATATGCTCCATCTCTAAATTTATTATTTATGTATATATTACTCATCACATTCACATGTACATATATATACCCTGTCATGCCATATTTTCATTAATGAACATTTATTTCAGACTGCCAGCCCTGCATGCAGTGAACTGGAAATAATTGTTTTGGATTGGCTTTGCAAAGCTCTTGATTTACCAGAGCATTTCTTGAGCAATGGGAAAGGGGGAGGAATTATTCAGGCTTCGAGCAGTGATGCTATATTTAATTGCATAATGGCAGCTCGGTCAGAGGGCATCAAAAAATTACGAGGAGACGATGAAGAATCACATGACAGTGTTTATCTTCCAAAATTAATAGCGTATTGTTCTGAAGAATCACACTCTTGTGTAGAAAAGGGAGTTAAACTTTCTCTTTTGAGACTTAAAATTTTACCTACTGACAAAAACTACATGTTAAGAGGCGAAACAGTTAAAAAAGCAATTGAAGAGGATATTGCCAATGGATTTACTCCAATATTTCTTTCAGCAACATTTGGATCAACATCATCAACCGTCATAGATAGATTCGATGAGATAGGACCTCTATGTCAAAAATATGGTATATGGTTTCATATTGATGCCGCATATGCAGGTTTTTCATTGATTTGTCCAGAAATGCGGAAATATATAAAAGGATTAGAATACGCAGATTCATTTAATTCCAATGCAAGTAAATGGTTTCTGGTACATTGTGACTGTACATGTTTATGGATTAAGGACCGAGAGAAATATTGTCCTAGCTTCATCATAGATCCACTTTATCTTGAAGAAGGCAAAACAGACATAACGTTTGATCTGAGACATTGGGGAGTGCCCCTAACAAGACGATTCAGGTCACTTAAGTTATGGTATACGATACGAACATATGGCCTTAAAGGATTAAGAAATTATCAGAGAAATCACATGAGTCTTGCAAAATATTTTGAGAAAAAAATGTTAGAAGACAGTCGATTTGAAATAATTAACAATGTATTATTCGGCTTGGTTACATTTAGACTTCGTAATTGCAGTAATAAAACAAACCAGGAATTACTCGCTCGATTAAATGATACCAGAAATATATTCCTGATCCCTACCTTCCTTAAAGGAAAATATGCCATACGAATGTGTGTCAATTCACAGCATGCCAAAGAATCTGACATAGGTAACAACATATTCACCTTTGAAATTCTTTCTTTTAATCAATTAATTATGTACATTACATAATTATCATTTCTGAATATTTTAAAATTTACCTCTTTTTTCTTGAGAATCAATAGTAATTTTAAGATTTTCTGGAGATGTTACGTTAAAAAACCTGTCAACCCATTGCACCACTAATTAGAAAACATAATTGGTCCATACAACACACTATTTGTTTTTGTCAACTTATGTTACAATAACATTAAGACTTAAATAGATACAAAATAAAAACAGTAAAACTTACAAGCATAATTTTTTTTTTGTTCATAAACTGGATCATTGTGGCTCATCTCCAGGTAGTTTTGGA
>JAGVSQ010013626.1:0-11006 GCA_022683975.1 Rhyacophila evoluta
AAGAAACAAAATACAGAGCCGCATTATTGATGTCTACTTTTCACTAGAAAGATTTTATTCAAAACATAAATATTACTACAATAATATTGGTGTTTTAATGCGTTCTTACAATATGAAGTAGATGAAGAGTTTTTCAGGTAACTAGATTTTTAAATGAGTGTCATATTAATGCTCGAAGTAGTAAATTGGTTGTAAGATGTAGATTAACAAAGCAATTGAATCGATCATTATTAAAACACTCGCAAATAATAAGACAAAAAAAAAATTAAGTTTTATAAAAAAGAGATTATTGTATTTTTAAATAAAAGAAAAGTAAAAATCTAAAAACTAGTGATACAATATTAATCAATATTTAAATCATATTGAAATATAATTTTTTGCACGTTTCCCTCAACTTCATTGCGTATTAGTCATCAATATAGTTAGTATTTTTATAATTAATATTTTGTTTTTAAGTGTGTTTATGATAATGTGTTTTTTACGTTTAAACTAGTTAAATATAAAAAAAATATTACAAAAGATAAAGTGAACAACATGGCAATCATTGTCAATAAAAAATACATTTTAGAGTTAAGCTGTTAGTGTATAATAAGTATTAAAATATAACTGCTGGCAACACTGTGAAATATCATATTGCATGTTGAAAGTTGGTAACAAAAGACATTATAACGAAGTTTGTTTAATAATATGGTAAAACATGAAAGTTTAAACACATTTTAGAAATGATTTCAACTCGTATAATATTGTTTAAAGAGGAAAACGGTATCCTGATCATTAGAGACCAAACTCCATAGAGACAATATTGAGAATGCTTTAAAATTAATTGCAAATATTTATGTTAGCTCTGTATTACATTACAACAATACGAATTAGTTTACTTGGAAATTATAGCTTACAATTCGCATCTTGAAATTGATGTAAATTTATAAATATATTCACAATTAATTATGTATGATATTAATTATTTATTTTATTTTAAGTGGTGAAAATATTACAAATTATTGATTTCCAATACTTATAATAACAAATAAAATAGTATAAAAAAAGTAAAAGAAGTATTTTAAATAACTAAGAAAAAAAAGAGAGTTTATCAAGAATGTTAGAGTGATCATATTCTAGAAAATTATATGTCAGCATCCACCTAAGCTCTCTCAAATAGAAGATATTAATTATCGATACGAATTCGTTAAGCAGCACCATTGCTCTCCGCATTGGCATGACTACTGGCAGGTTAGTTCTGTAACTTCAAATAAAAACAACTAATTTTATTAATTCATTTTATTATATAGTTATCCTAGATAGACAGATTAATACTAGCCATATTAGCAGAGCTTTTGATTAGATCTAACCTAAAGATTAGATTTAAAATCTAAAATGCAGAACTGGGTGTCTATTGGGTTTAGCAATTGTCTGACAACCAATTCTTTAGAACACAATTAAATTAGATACCTCTTAAGTAATTCGAATTTATATTCTTTTGATAGGGTGCGTATTAAGTTGTATACATTATGGTTGTCTCTTTTCCTTCCCATAGTCTCCTCGGTAGCGTAGTTGATAGCGTGCACGCTTACCAATACGGGGAATACGGGTTCGATTCCCATCTATGTCGGATTGTAAAAGTCAAAAAGTGCGGCATTGGATTGAATAATTGTGTGACAAATTATTCTCGTGAGATATAATTATAGTTATTTTAATTTGCTCTGTTTCATATATATTATCGAAATTAATATGTACTTAGATTTCATTATAAATGTAATTGTATGTGAACTTCTTGCATTATTGATTAGCAATCCTAGCAATCCGGGCGATGCAAGCTCGATTCTCCATTTATCGGATTTTAAAAATCTACAAATACAGTACTGGGGATGTCCATTGGGTTGAGTAATTGTATGACAAACAATATTCGTCTTCGTATTGCAAAGATACATAAACTCCACTTTCGAATTGGCTATTATCATATTATGTAGATCCATATGGTCCTATTTGGGAGCGAACATGGTATAAAAATTGAAATCATATCAACACAATATAAGAAAAAAATGTTTAATTAAGTTAGGTTAAGTAAGTTTATAGGGTGAAATTTATAATTTAAAGAAAAAAAATGTATTTATTAAATATTTAATGTCTTTATAAGATCGAAAAACTTTAAGAAAATCAAAAAATATTTCCAAGTATTGTACATGCAACAGTTTTTATCGTGAGTAACGTTTTCAAACTGCATTGTATGAAATATGATTAATGGAGACATTTTGACGTTTTAAAGTTACCGCCATTTATAAGCATTGTGTTTTACTTTAGAGGTTTCATTAAAAAAGTATTATATATGAAACCGATTGCATTTGTATCATATATCACGCAATGAATTTTCCAAGATGACAGGTATTTGAAAAAGTATCATTGGTTTCGCTACAGTGGCTTAACTAAAATGAACACGAAAGATTTGAAGACATTGCTAAAAGTGTCAACTTGAAAATAAATCATAATATTAAAATGAAATATTATTCTTTGAGAAAAAACTATTTTTTTGTGATGGTTTATAACGAATCTAAATAACTTTAATTGATCTTACCTAACCTAACATACCTAACTAAGCCTCAGCTAAAAACCTAATCTAAACCAACCTAACTCACCTTCATATAAAAAGCTAATCTAACCTAACCTAGCAGGGCAATATTGGGTTCAAAATTATCAGGATTCGGGTTCAAGAGGTCTAAGGTAGGGTATTTTTTTGATAGTAGAAATTAATAATTAGAAATTACGTAAATTCAATAAAAAAAGAGCCGATGAGAAAATTTGAGTAAGTTTATTTTCTAAAAAGAGGCGGTGGACAAAAAAACATTAGCAATCTATGATCTAACCTTATTTTACACACTTGGCTAAGCCTCGCCTAAAAATCTTAATCTTATTTCACCTAACTTAAGCTTAGCTAAATCAATAAAATCTAATAACCTAGTCTAAGGTAAACTCAATTATACCAACATAACTTATTTAAACTACGCTGATATAACGTGTCGTAAATTAAATTCACCCAAACCAACCGAACCTTCCACCCTTAATACTTGAATCTAACCTATTTTTTTACTGTTTCCATTCTAAAAGTGATAAACACAGATCTTCACAGTATGGAGACATCCACTCCGAAAATAAAGTGAATGGATCTCTACAATGTGAAAACATGTCTTAACAGAATATTTTTTGCCAAAATCGGTTATCAAGATAATCTGTCAATCCAATGAGCATCAAAGCTTACTGTTTGGATTTTTTTAAATCCGACAAATAAGGAAATCAAACCCGCACTCCATTGGATTGCACATGCACAGTATATGTATTAAGCTATGGCATTTGTTACAGTGATGAACTACAGTGAAGAATGATTCAAAAACACTTGTTAAATTAACGATTAGTGAAAAGCTTTACATACAAGTTTAAATGATTTAAATATGTTTCAGCTTTCGATAGCGAAAAGCTTAAAACTTGCTTGGATCTTAAAATAAAAAGACCTATTGCCAAATATTACTAAGAGATAATTAATTAATTATATGATAATTAAATAATTATATAAAAAGTGTATAATCTGTAATCCTATTAAAATAATTAAATGCTTAAATTACCATTTGTATAAAGTTTAAGTAGCAAGTTTCAGCAAAGTGAGGCACTTAAACACGCAGTTACGTAGAACTTAAGAACTATTTTGAAAGGAGTTGAAGCGTTGAAAAAGGATTAAAAAACCTTTTTTAAAGTCGCCGAACAAAAGCTACTTCCCTTTAAAGCTCGACTTGTGGACATTATTGTCCATTACGTCGAACTTCTCGCCTGTAATAACTCCAATAATTAAAATTTATTCACCTAAACAATACATATATATATATATCGATTATTTTATTGTTTTGTAGTGTGATTACTTAATTACCGATCATAGATATTTTAATGAGCTTTTGCTTATTAATGTGAGCTTTTTCCATGTATTAATTTTTATTACACAGTAAGTTGATTAACTAAACTATATACGTATAGATTAGTTAGCTATTAATGTATCAGCGTCATTATTTTATCTGTTTGGTTAAATCTCATAATTTACGTCTGTAAGTTTATATATTTAGAGCAGTGTTTTTCAAATTTATTCTGTGTAGTACAATTTACATTTTATTTAAGAACATAGATATTGTGCTATTTTGCCACTGAATCCAGTTATTGTAGGAATCAAAGCTAACATATTGGGTCTCCCGATGTAACATAACTACTTTCTATATTAACTGTACAAAATATTTAAAAAAAGCTAAACGTAGAGATCTAAAATCGTTATTTCGTTAAATCGCGATGTATCGTTCATTAGCTGTCAAGGCGTTAACTCATTTCAAAATAAAATTACTTAGTTTATATTCTCAATTTGAACAATTGTATCTAGTAGGTGAACTAACAATTACCCAATACTTTAAATGGGTCAATAATTCCACATAAAACTAATTAAAACAATCACAGTCGCCTACATAACTGCGCACTTAAAGTGTTGAAAATGAAATCTTTTGTCAAAAGGACAATTCACTAATGGTCTGGTAAAATACGGGAGCTTTTTTATTTCTTAGTAAGCTTTTTTGAAAGTCCCTAATTCCATTAACGGCCCGCCGATAGCACTCCTTTTAAAGTCGAACACGCGAATAAAATATAATTCACAATGGGAAAAGTTTCGTTTTTAAAATTTATTTTCGTGAATTCTCTGTCTGTCCCTCTCTTTTGATTTGTGTACACAGTCTGCATTGTGCTTCGCAAAGCTCTCTGAGTTCTGTTTTAAAATGTTTGGATGTATTTTTGTCTTTGTCTGGTCTGGAGAGCTTTCGTCTATTAAAAAGGCTGTTTTCAGTAAGGCGTAATAAAATAATAAACTTTTCAATGAATTGTAGTTTGAAAATAGGTTATGGTACGATCGTTAAAACAAATACAATAGACATGAAAGCTTTTTTCGTCTACTTGTTGACTGAGGTATAATTTATACGGCCAACTAAAGTTGTTCTATGCCTTATTGCTTCAATAAATTTCATATACTCGACGCTTTTTCATTTAGTCAAAAAATAAAGTTTATTACATACGTTATAAGCCTAGACTTATATATTACTCTGTAATTTTGGTCGAAACTTTATTTTGTAAAAGTGAAATTACTTTTCAGGACTAATGCGTTAGTTAAACGTAAGCTAGTTTTCCCGGTAACCTAGAGGCTAGCTTGCGTACCTCGCATTCAGAAAATGCGGGATTGATTCCGACATCTGCTGGATTTAAAAATATCAGAAAATGTAAGACTGGGGGCTCATAAGATTGAGCAATTGTCTGAAAACTGATTCTCGTGAAAAATACTCCGTCTAGATATCGTCACTTTAAGATTGATTGATCGAATATCCGTAGTCGGCGACATGAAAAAAAACCTGTTTCTAATTAACCAGATAGGTTATACAATATCATAAACTATCATTTATTTATTCTTTTGTAAAAGAGAAATTATAAGGTTTATAAGAAATAGCTTAGATACTTTCATGGGTTTAAATAAAAATTGTTCTTCATCTCTTAAACATTTTAAATTTGATTTATTCAATAAAACAATCTTGAAGTAGCTATATGGCTTGCACGTGGCTATGAAGACTTAAATTAATGTAAATAAAAATGCAAACCCAAGGTAAAAATCAAACTCCATTAATAATCGTCAAATATGTATAAAATATCTATCTCGAAAAATATTTAGAAAGTATGAAGTATCTATTGGCGGTGTATTTATTAAATTTTGTGTTCAATTTATACTCCCAAAGACTCAACAGTTAAAATGTCAACTGAGAATTTAAGGTTGATGAAGAACGTTGTTATTGTTTTTAAAATATATACTATAGTCAAACTCAAAATAAAACAATGAATTTAATTATTAAAACACTCGGGAATTCAAATTCTCAAAGTTTTAAGAATTCATTAAAAACCCACATTGCAATTTAAGAATATCATATTTGATTCTTAAACCATCTTCAAGAACTTCAAGACAAAACCTCACATATCCAAACAACCTGACGTCTTTACAATCGATACGTAAAAATACGTAGACAAAAACCATCAAATGGCGACAAAATTCAGTATAAGCCATGGTTTTCTAGGAGAAAATCCTCTGATGTTTTTTTTATTCTGTGCCTAGTTGCCCCTAAAATAATTGCTAGTTTAGATAAATCACACACTGGATCTGAAACATATATGGGTAGTTTTCAGAATAGAGCTTTTTTATTTGTAGAATTGTATGATTTTGCTGAAATAAAGCTAACACTTCTTCTAGTTGGTTAGGTTACTAAGATGTTTCGTACATTTGTAATTGACATGATCTAATAGTATGTACACACACTAGTTAATGCATGCATTATCAAAATTTACACATTTACTGTAACATATGTTTATATATTGAAAAATTTATCAACTCTTATATTTGATAAAAACTACGGTATTTTAATTAAGTAAGCTAATCAACTAATACTTAAAACATCCCAAATACTAAAAACTGATATGAAGCTTTATTGATTGAATTTAAGCTCAAAGTCAAAGTTGAAACGTAATTCAATTATGAGCTAGCTAGTATCTTTAAATGAAAACAGTGTATAAACTGAAAGAAAACTTCCAGTACATTTTCCTAGCAATAGATGTTGTGAAAACTCCAAAGTTTTAATTTGATTCATTATAGAAAACTGCATTAGTAAGTCAGAAGTAAATTTTAATGCTTTTGTCCTGAAGAGGTAACTTTCGTTAAACCCAAAAGAGCTTTTAAATAGTTTACTATTTCTGTATGCTGTACTATTAATTATTTATTTTAAAATACAGATGATTTACTATAAAATATATTTTTCGTGTAATTTTAATATTTACCACATACACAACACTCTCAACTTTCAAGTATTTCATTAAATTCTTAAGCTTGTATTTGATTGAGTATAATAAATTTTCTGTTTGAGTATGTTTAATATATTTATCGGAAAATGCGTTTGGAATTTGAATATTTCAAACGTATTGGCTTGGAAAAATCGAGCAAATAACTGGTAAATATAAAATTGTTTAAGGATGAGAGTAGTCCTTGTTTTGAAAATTGTTATGAGTTATGAGATTTTTAGAGGTAGGTTTTTGGGAAATATTTATTCATCAATAAAGATAACAGCGTATTTTTGTATGTATATTTATCGATTTAAGCATTCTCATTTAACTTGTTTTGTTTCAAAAAATCGGTCTTCAAATATATAATATAAATACAGGAGATATGTAGTAAAAATGTGTTGAAATATTATTTAATTATTAAGTAATTTGGATAAGTCGATTTGAAAAAAAAGCTCTTCCGTTTTCAAACATAGAACAAAATAAACTGAAAAGATATTAGAATGTGTATAACATTACCACATCCGCCCGCTCCCGATTCAGAATCAAGAAGTCTTGAGAGCAAATCTGAACGCCTAGGACTGTTTTATGTAACATTTTATGTATTTCTGTGACCATTATTGTAAATATTCTTTTGTTTCTTTACAAAACATAATAATTATCGAAAGATCATAAAGTATTTTTTCACTGCTAAAGTTAATTTTTTTTTCGTAGTTTTACGTATTTTTTTCTAGCCGAAAAATGATTGATAAGATTATAAAAACTTATGCGTATCATTGATAAATCTATTTTGTGTTTATATTAAAATAAACAATAGCGTTTTATTGAAAAATAAAAGCATAGGTTTAAAAACAAGGGGACAAGGCGCATGGATGTACATTTACGTCCATACTACTCAAAGGGTTAATAAAGATAGTTATAGCAAAATATTAAGATGTTTTTGAGTTCAGCTTTGCGTTTTATTTAAAGAAAGAGTAATTTAATTTTTAATATTTTAATCTATTCACGCGAGCATGTCTTTCATTCGGAGCTCTGACAACAAACTACAGTAAGTTGAAGTATTATTATTCAAACAATATTATTATGAATTACTTTGTAGTTTCAAGAATCCAACTTTGTCCAGGGGTCGTCAATACGTGGACTGCACAAGTATGACAGGGGAGAGGTGGTTATTTAATGCAAATTTACAGCCAGCGGTCGCCTCTTGAATACTAAGTTGGCCAACGCTTTGCTACTGTATGCGCAAACAACCCTTAATCTAATCATCCCTCACACTTGTCGAAGGGTTCGTCTATAAGGGAGTAATGACAGTGCCGTGCTTTAAGTATTTCATGTAAGGTTCATCTCAGAAAACGCAACAACTAATAATATTTGTATACAACTCTTATTGATTTATACTAAAAACGTTACAGCATCATTGCCAAGCAATAATACATCGTTAAACGACATCAGCGCTGTGTAAATTATTCAAGTCATTTTAATGTTAAAGCAAAATAAAACAAAATTTAACGCATAGTCTCCTAATAGAATACATAATTTAACTAATTTACTACATAATGTGCCCACCATCCATACGCCTCGTCTTTAAACATGTTATTAATCAGGCGTATCCCGGAGCTCTGATATCGAGAAGCGATCTACTTTATTTGGCGGAATGTCCCGGAAGTAAATATAAATTTCCCAATACTTAGGAAAAAAAAAATAACCAATTTACTACGAATTTTATGTAAGGTTCGATTAAATTGGATTAGGTGAAGTTAAATAAAGCCTGTTTTTCCCATAGCGTAAAGGTTGGCATGCGCACCTAGCTATCTGGAAAATGTGGGCTTGATTCCCACATCTGTCGGATTTCCAAATATAAAAATGCACGACTGGATGCCCACCCTGAGCAACTGTTTGGTAGACAATTTTCTAAAACATAATCTTTCAAGACGTCTTCACATTGCGGAAATCCATATACTCTATCTATCTATCCTTTTGAAGTGGTTATCATTACACTGTGTTAATCTATATGCTCCACTTTGGGAGCGAACCAAAAGAGACCAGTCAGCTATCTAGAAATCATTAAAAGAATTCCTAGCTGGCAACAAAATCTTAAGTCACATGTCATTACAGATTGATACAAATTTTATTAATGGCCATAGTACTTCATTAAATCGTCCCCATTTTTGGTTGAATATGTAATTTTTTCCACTAAAATCGTAGTAATTAGTAACGTAGATGGTAATTTAGTAATTTCACTTAATAATATTCAAATATTTTACAATATGATAAAAAACCAATAAGGCAGTCAACATATATGACAACATAAAATGCAAAACTCACGTCTGAATTGGTATTAATTATGGAATAGATAAAACACGGAAAGTCACGAAAGCTATTTGTATCATAAATTCACAGCCGTATATTTCCACATTAAAGCTTCAAAATACTAAATAAATAGATCTACCAGTCGTTGCATTATATTGATCAGTTTTATACTTCTTCTTATACAACCGATGAAAAAAAATCTAACGTCTCGCATTACGTTTCATCTTTCAGATACATGTCACCTTAATTAGCCTCACGACAAGATATCCTCAAAGAATAAACTTTGACATTAGGACATAACAAGAAAGATAAGCCGATACATACCAGGAAAGAAATACTTTGAACACAAAACTGAGCTTTATTTAATTAAAAAGAAACTAGTATTAAAGACTTAAAAGAAAATTAACTATTTGAATGCTTTACGATGATATATTGGTGTCTGTGAACAATGAAAAATGCCAACGACGTTCTTATTGTGTATTGAGTCTTTTTATTATATATTATACCACTGAATACACGTTCTGTTATAAAGGTTTAAATCATAAACGCCGAATTAATATTCAAATTTAGCTTTAAGCTTAAAAACAGGATGGCTTGTTAAATTTTAAGCGAAAAAAGATTTCCACTACATCATTTCATTGTATTTCTTAAATGACTTATTAAATTAACATCAAATTGATCAAATAAAAAACTAGTGTAAATCTCCACGTGCTTCAAAATTGTGTCTGTGACCCAAAATCATCAAATGAACATGTTTTGTGTCTACTGTAAAAAAATTCTGTGGGGGTTATGCCTTTTATCCGTTCTACAGTCGATATCTATAACTAAAGATCTTGGCTAATTATATTTCAAAATCTAATCGTTGACTTGCACAGTTGTCTGTTTTAAAAATTGGGTCTCCAATATATTATAGTTAACAGTCAGCTGTAATTACCGTGACAGTAAGAGGTCTTTATTTTTGAAACGGACATGGTTTCAAGAATGCAGCATATTTTTTATAATAAAAATTAAATATTCAGTAGTAAATTTAAGATATATATTTATTATTTTAGCAGCATAGTAATATTTTATAGTTTCCGTTGTTGTGTAAATTCATACCATTATAACAAAAGAGGTTGTACGTCACTCAACGAGGGAGGAAGGTAGTGAGATACTCCCATTTCTTATGTTGTCCTCGCTTCCCTCTCGCGAACTTGGCAGCCTATTGATTTGTCTTGGACACGTCTTGTGTTGTTCAACACTATGAGTGACGAGTACATTACTATCATTATATTAATAATTAAGTAATCATAATATAAGTACAAGAATTTTATTTTGTTTATTCCTATAAATAATCTACGCTTTTTATTTTTAATAAAACAGTGAGCGAGGTAATATGGCTTGGTGTTCCATAGAAGTCGTTAAGCGAAGAAACTGAGTAGCAGCAATGTCCCTAAGCATTTAATAAAACATCTATTTACCAACCAACGTCTACATGTGTATGAAATGGGAATAATTACTCAAGTCAGTCCAACTAGTTGCATGATACAAGTCATATCCTCTGGGAGTTTCCCCGGATGTCGGTTGGAAGGAAAGACCTTCTCAAGTCGATTCCATCATTTGTCGGACCGGTCGGCTATTGCAACTTGGTTTTTACGAAGGGTAATTTTCTAGCTTTCAAAAAATTTGTAAAATCTTACAGGGAATGAGAAGGTCTCTTCTCAACAAGGCTAGATATTGACAGGGTATAATTAATTAATATTTTTGACTGAAATTTATTTTCAATTCTAAATTATTTAAGACTGGTAAACTTCCATATGTGAGATCACTGTTAGCGA
>JAGVSQ010013627.1:0-11006 GCA_022683975.1 Rhyacophila evoluta
CTAACAGTGATCTCACATATGGAAGTTTACCAGTTTTAAATAATTTAGAATACAAATATTTACATTCACATGTTTTGAGTATTTCCTTAAAGATTTATTGAATAGTGAATGACATTTTGTCAATATAATCTGTTAAGCTATGGATGATTGAATGGATAATATTTCGATAAATATTTGGAGATTTCGTCCAGAGGATTATTGTTCTAAATACAAAATGAAAGCACAAGAGATATGCAAGAATCATTGCATTTCCTATATATAGTAAATACCCTAAATTATAATAACAGCAATAATTGTAATAATAAACACGCTTTAATTCATAAAAATACAGTTTATTGTATAATACTTAAGTAATAAAATGTAAGATATAGTTTGTTAATACTAGACTGATTTACAATCTCACATAACTGTCACCTTAGAACAATTGCAGTATTCAAATTTATGGTACCATTATTATTATGGGTCTAGTCTCTAGACATTCTATGAAGAGCAATCAAAGACTTATATGGCTATAAAAGACACTAAATTTACGTTACATTTCTAACTCGCGCTAGTATGTTATGAAAATTGAGATCTACGTGTTTATCAGTATTGCAATTGGTCTGGAAACTGTATCAATTAGTTTTAATTTGGTTTTTAATACTTCTTTGAATATTAATTTAATAAATATGCTTTTTTTATATCCGCTCTAAAAAGAGAGTATATGAGTTTCCGCACTGTTGATATCCACTTTAGAATAGAATACGTATTTGAATATCTGTATTATGAAGACTTACTTTTAATCTTTTTACAAAATTTACTTTTTTCTTTCAGCTTATTACTTAATCTGTTGAGCATCCAGTTTTTTAAAAATCTTTAGAAATTGTGAAACAAACCTGCAACTTCTGGCACCAAAACACGCTGGCTTACCACTCGATTATCGGAGGAAGGGCACGGATGTGGAGCATATATATCTACATAGTTTGAAGATACGTAGTTTGAATATTGAGTAGGTATATGAATCTTTGCAATGTGAGAACGATTTTTTTGTCAGAAAATTACTCAAACGAATCAGCATCTTTTTCTGCATTTTTAAATTTATAAAAAATCCGACAAATTCGGAAATCAAACTAGCACTCTCTAGATTGCAAGGCGCGCACGCTAACCTGTATGTTAACTAAAACATACAATATACCATTTTACAAAAACGTGTAATAAAACTTTTTAATTTAAATAAAGGTAAAAATAGATGTGTTGAAAATTATTTAGTTTAAATGGTATTTTATATTTTAACTATACCCTCATTGTAGTAAAGCTCAAGAGCATAGTAGCAGAGCTTGTATTAGATAGAAATTTATAAAACTACTCAATTAAATTTCTTTGACATTCAACATTTGACAAGATGTGTGTATTTTAACATACAATAAATTCATTAAAAGATTAAGTAGATATTTTTATGAGTTTTTGGGCACTTTCGGCCGACTTTTAACCATTTGACTATATATATAACGTTATTTGTCAACATGAAACCTTTAGGTCTAAGTTTTATTTTCATTTTTCAATCTAATGCATAACGAATAAGGAAAGTATATGTTTTTGGTAAATTGTATATAATATAATTCTACGACATACTTTTTATCAAAAATAATTTTAAATGTAATGATTTCTTCGCACCAGACGTTTTTACACTGTGTCGATTCATATGCTCCACTTTTGGAGTGAACATGGTGAAAAAATAGAAAAAACTTTAAAGAAATTTACCTATGATGAGAGTGTGTATAATGTTAGTGTTATTAAAGATTTTTCAAACATTTTTATAATTTTGATTTTCATATATTTTTAAGGCCTACTTAAGAAATAAAATCTTTTTAATATTTATTAGTATTATAAATCTTCTCAGTAGCGTAAGCGTCTAAAATCTGAGGAACGCGGGTTCGGTTTTTCATCTGTCGGATTTTAAAAATCGAAAAATGAAGAACTAGATGTCCATAGGGTTGAGGAGTTATCCAACAAACAATTCTCGTCACAATAATCTGCCAACACATTGCGAAAATCCATATACTTCACTTTTGGAGTGGATATTTTCACACTGTGTACATTCATATGCTCCATTTTATATATTACGAATTTAGTATAAAAAATATATATAATAAAAAAGGGTGTTGATGGAAACTAATTTTAAGAGTTATTTGATGATTAAGAGAGTTTTTATAAACTTGAAAAAAAAAAATGTTAAAACTTTTTTTTTTAAATTATAAATTAATCTTTATTAAAAATGAATAGAAATATGTTTATCATATACTATTGTTTACCTTCACAGAAACGAAGCAAAAGATGTATAGTGAAAATTAAATCCTCTTTAGTATGCAGCGCGAATATCCTTTCAGCGCACGGGAAAGGAATTAAAACATGACACAATGTTTACTTTAGCAGCTAACTGGTTGACGTAGAAAGAAAACAAACACTTCGGAAACGACGCGTGACAAGTATGCAACTTTTTATTATGAGTTTGCCGAGGTATTATGAAAACTAACCTTTTTTATGCTAGAACTATTTTTTAACTTTTTTATACGAGACTAAATTAAAACTGGTGAGGTAAAAAAAATTTTTATATCAGTATATTGACTATCATTCTTTCATCTATTGTATTTTATTTATGGCATTTTATTATACACATTTAAATTATGTGTTACTTCTAAAGCTTCTTAGCTAGGGATTTAGGGTCCAATTACTAGAGCTTCTGAATTTAAAGAAAATCAATGCTACAGAGCTGGATGCCTATTGGATTCAAAATTTGAGTAACAACTTATTTTAAAAAAAAAAATCTGTATTATTAAGAAATTTATTCTTTAATAATGCGGAGATTTATATATTTTACCTGTGGGGTATATACCTTCATACATTTTTACAGTCATAAGAGACGACCACGTAACATTTTTATCAATGATTAAAATATATACTACTTAATTTCGTTTTATCAAAAGGATGTATGCTGCAAATGGAATAACTTGTAAAATTTCTACGAGGAATAAAGACTTCTGTCACAAATTTGATAAGTTTTTCTGAATAACTTATTAAATGAATATCAGATTGGGTAAATATAATAAGTCTTAATCTTCATGCAATTCAGCGTTATCTTCATTTAATATTTCGACTTTGGCTCAAAATTACTAAATATACGTTTTTGTGCCTCCTGTAAAATGTATTTTGTGTGGATTATGTTTTTTTTTCTTTCTAATATCTATATATTCAATTTTCGAAACAAACAAAAAAATAGCGAGAGCTTAGGTTTTTACTCCAACCTATACGCTTGCATAACGAGTATAAAAATGAATAGATTTTCCAAAATTTATTCATTCTAAAGTACAATGTATAGATTGCAACATTATATAGTTACTCTAGATATTAATAATGTAGATCTCCGCATATTAAAGACTTATTCTGACTGTTTAGATGGAATTACTTGGAATTACTACCAATCTTATACCTTTGAATTAAAAAAAATACGGATTGTTCTCAAATTCTTTGAATCTATAAAGTTTGGCTTTAAGCTGTGCACACCAACGTTCATGGCTAACGTTTAGACTTTTTTTATTAAAAATTTCATTTGGTATTAATTTTAAATTATGAAAATTTAAATCATTTAGCCATGAATAATTTCGTAAAATTTTCTAATTAAACCAATAACAAAGCAAATTGTTAGAAATAAACACACACATTAATTTATTAATAAAAAGTCTAAAAGTTTTCCACACAGTCGGCGTGCATTAATTTCAGTTAAGTTTCTCTCGGAAAGGCGCCTATTTACAGGACTGTAAGAAGCTTTTTGGTGTTTGATGTAACTCAAAACATCTATTCACGCGTTTAATAATAGAGCCTGATGGGATAACGTATGACACCTAGAGAAAGTCACAAAGTTAGTGAATGTTCAGTAAATCCTATTAGGCCGGTGACATAATGATGACATTACATATAATAAATGCCGACTCATATATATACTCATGTATCGACAATTTTCTAGATTGAACAAGATTATATACATGTTTATTTGTTTAGTATGTCATTTCTAATTTTTTTGATTCATGTAAACGTTAATAATTGCTCATTTTTTAAGCATGTGGGATTTAATTTTGAATAATTTCAATTTACAGTTTGTGATGTTACCATTTTTTTTACTATATTTAATAAATACTATGAAGACGTCCGCTTGGACGATGGATTATTATACATATTTGCAATATGCAGACATGTTGTGGAAAAGTATTTATGTTTTAATTTTTCAACTCGATGAGTACCCAGTTCTATATTTCAAAAACTGACAGATGTAGAAATTGAACTCGCATTTCCCTGGTGAAAAACAGGCACATTAATATTTACGCTACCGGTGATAATTAGGTTACCAGTTATATCACTTCAATGTGACAATAATTATTCAAAGTTGAATATATTATCTTATTTTTATCTTTCGTATAAATATCTACTCTGGATCCAAGAAATACAGAGATATTTTAACGGCAGAGTAGCTTTCTTGTCACGTAAAAAGTTATGCAACAATGCCAAAACTAGCTGGGACATATCACGCCCTCCCAAAAACATTTTGTATATGGTATCCAGGCAATATTTAAGACTTAGGAATTTAAGAATATTTAAAAACTTCCAAAATAGGCAATTAGGTTGAGATTTTTTGAGGCATCCGCAACATATGACTAAGCCAGCTCCAGCGTCACAAGCTTATTTTGTCAGTAATTAATGGCTGCATGACCTGGTCTCTTGTCTTCTTGTTACAAACAAAGTTTTACCACCGTATCCTCAGAATACACTATATACAATTTCATTATAAATCTTCTTTAAATGAATTTACAATATTTTCGTTGGCAATCACTGATAATAATTCTATGATAAATGCATTTTGGTTAATTGAATGGAGAAAAAATAGCTAATTTTCAAAATAATTAAAATAAACATCTAAATTTTGGGAAATTATGCAACTAAAAAATTTAAGTAAACTTTTTTTAAATTTTATTCAAAATATTTACATCCCATCGATGAATACTAGTAATAACATTTCGACGTCAAAGTTTGAAGATTTATATGCTTCGTCCGAAACGGAAGTGTTGACACATCCATTCAAATATCTTTGGTAAACTTTAAGGACTTTCCATTAAAGATATTCTGTCGTCCCTTTTAAAGTTAATTATACAATTTCGCATCCGGAATCGTGACAGCTGTTTTGGGCTACTAACCTATGTTAAAATCTTTGACACAAATAAGAAAAAAGCTCGCATGGTATTTATTATAAGCCAAGAATGCGTTGCGAAGAAAACTTAAGGGTAGACCTAAAAACCTTTCTAATATAACCTATTTTCAAATAGTTTGCGGTTCACAGTGGCTGAATAATTATATAAGGCCTTTTCAGGAAGACTGTATGTATACATGACATTAGCATTTCAACAACTGTATTTTTATTCTTTGGTATACATAAAGAATAAAAATAATTTATATCGACTGTGGAAAGGAAACGTAACTCTCATATTTTTAAAACAGCTTTTATTCGATAATCTGAATGTCTACAATTTAATGCACGTTCTATCAAAAGGATGTAAGCTGAAAATACTGAACTAGTGTTTAAATTTAGCTTATAAGTTTGAAAAAAGGATGCCTTATGAAATTTGCGACCTGGAAAATTGGCTTCCATTTAATCAATTTTCCTGATTTTTTCTTTAAAAAAGTATTAAATTAATATCATATTCGTTAAATAAAATACCAGTTTTAGTATTTAGGCACTTCAAAGTTGTTTCTATGTAATGTTTTGACATTGACTCAAAATTATCAAATAAACGTTTTTTGTACCTCCTGTTAATTTTTCATGTGTGGGTAAGTCTTTTTTTCTTTCCACAGTCGATATACTTTGTTGATATAATATGAAATATAGCAAATTCTAGCACCATGTTGATGTTTGTCATAATGAACTATAACGCTTGCGTGATGTTTTGAATCAGTGACTCTGGTACGCAGCCTCTCAGGTTAGCATAGTTGGTGGCATGCGCGTCTAGCAATGCGGGTTTGATTCTCATTCGACAGATTTTTACAATCTAAAAATGCAGGCATAGATGCTCCTTGGGTTGAGCAATTGTCTGACAAACGCTTCTCGTGAAAAATAATCTGACAAGACGAATTCACATTGCGTACCTCATGTGTAGATCCATATGATCCACTTTGGGAGCAAACATGGTATTAGAAGAAAGAAGAAGAATATAACTAGCATACCAGTAGTAATGTTAATAGGTAAGACAATGGATAATGTTTAAAAAAATTGCCTAGTGATTGACTTTTTCCTACTGAGTGAGAATGAATAAAGACTGTATGATCCACTTTGGGAGCGAACATGGTATAAAAAAGCTCTAGTGCATAATAGTTAACATACATATCGCTGATGGAAAAAACAATACCTCGTACACCACAGGGCTCAATTTTTACAGAAGATGAAAAAAAATTCTTTTGATCACTATTATTAGATCAAATTAATTATCTTTTATACAATTATTTTTTCAATAAATAAAATAAATACTGGGCTCGATTTAATGTAATTGACTTTAGGAAGTTTTACATATTTGTATTTTTTGTAAAGTATACGAGGTATCACTTTTCATAAGTGATAATATAAAATGTCAATAAAAGATTTTTCGTTTCTTTGTTCGAAGGCGATATTTGAAATGGAAAAGAAGCTTCCCAACGTCAATACTATAAAAAGTCCGTCATACGTTTGTAAGTCGCCAGACGATAGTGCTTTTGGCATTGTTTTATGTAAATATCAGCCTGAAAACTGAAAATAACACTAAATAATTCAAAATGACCATTTAAGCTCTGCATAACACATTCATGTAAAATCCACCCGGCCCTGGTTTTTCAAATATAAAAGTTTTCCCGTTCCATCCCATATGATTCTGCTTCATAAAACAACGTATGGACAGATGGGGATGATTTGACTTTGTCTGGCTAGCCTAGAACAAATATTATTATTACTGTCGTCCCCATAATATAATGTTTTACAACTGTATATATTTTTAAATAACATTAACAAAAATAAAACTTATTTCTCCGTATTCTGAATTAATACATACAGCTTTTAACGTAGTTAATATTCATAAAAATATTATAAATAGTAAAATGCGATCCAGTTACATACAATAGCTAATATTGGTCTGTACATTGCTGATAACTACCTAATAAATTAAAAACATCAGATGTTTTTCATTCCTAAATGCAGGACAACCCTGCCAGTAGTCATATTAATGTGGAGTGTTATGGTGATTTTTAACGAGATTGCTTTGGATATTGATATCTTCCACTTATATGAGGTGAGTTTAGATAGATGCTATGTTATTCATTGTTAGAATAAGGTCTATCTTACCTTCTTGTAGACACTCTCTTCCTTTTGTGTATTTAAAAAAAAATCTTTCTTATATTTTGATACGTTTTTAAATTTTATTTATACCGTGTTATTAATTTGTAAAGCTTACAATTTCTAATGTTGTATAAAATGTACAATGATAAATAAAAAAAGCTGTATATTCTGATCGAAAAAAAGCTATTTTGAAAAAATTAAGGTAACGTTCTTTTTCCTTTCCACACTCGATATTATATAGCTTCTTACCTGTAAAGTGTTGAGCTCACTTAAATATAAAAAATACTTTGTCTTTATAACATTGAATATTCAACATTTTGTATTTTGCTTCTGTTGAGTTATCTGCAACTCCCAATTAAATTCGTATTCGGAGAATATGGGTTCAATTCCTACGTATGATTTAAAAATAATCAAAAATGTGGGTCCGTTGGGTTGTGTAATTATTTGAGACTAATTTTTCATAAAAATAATCTATTAAGACATGTCTTTACATTGCGAAGATCCATATGCTCCACTTCTGGAAGGAAGAAAAAATATATATCAAAGGTAAATTGCTGGCTATTCAGTAACAAGACATAGCTATAACTAGAGATTTTAAAGCAATAAAATATTTACGATGAATTATTTTGAATATTAGTTACCCAGCAACTGGCTTAATAATCGTGTAGTGAATTCGTAAAGTATAGAAAATCTCTGACGTAAAATAAACGAAAGAAAATTGATATTAATTATTTTTGTAATTTATTTAATTCATTTTTTATTTAATCTATTCATGAAATATGAAAAAATAAAGACTTGTACAATACTGCAAGATTTGTCTTCACAGTAGCGGAAAGGTTAGCGTACTTGCATCTGGGAAATGCAGGCTCGTTTCCAACACATGTCAAATATTTTTAAATCCAAAAATACGGGTCTTGAATGGATAATGTAGTTATTATCTTAAAACTAACTCTCAAAAAAATAATCTGTCGAGACTTCACATTGTGTAGATTTATATATTCAACTTTCAGAGTGCATATTTTCATACTTTTTACATCCATATGCTTTACTTTTGAGCAAAAATGATAAAAATAATTCATTTCTAATTAAAACTATAACAGAGAGCTTTTTTTCTTTTATACGAATAATTTCTAGCATTAAAGAGAATTCACTGTGGTTAAATGAAGTAAACTTTTGTAAAATTCTAACTTTTTATTTATTTTCTTAATACAAAAAACTCTACACAATACGGTATTCTATCATTTCAACTTTGAAAATAAGAGTCTAACATCCGTCCAATAGTAAAATCTACTTGATAAAATGTTGTTTTCCGTATGTCTATTTTTAACACTGCGTAGAAAGCCTGAAAGCTAATTTCGCGTCCTTGAAAGGGAACTTTTTTAATGTGTATGTAATCAATACGGAGTCAGATTAATCAGTGAGTCAGAGAGAAGCTGATTTATTCTTCAAGTTTCGAATGAAAGCATATAAAACACTAATAGACGCTTTTTTGTTACATTAACTTCAAGCTTTTGCTTCAATATCGGAAAAAAATTTAAACGTATTGTCGTTGTTCGTGTATTAGATAAACTTTTAGTGGAAAATTGTGCAACTTTACTAGTTCATAATAAATTTAACTAATCCTGAAATTTATGTTTATAAGCGATGTAACAATTCCAAATGAAGTAAAAAACTTAAACTTTATTTTTATGTTCAAAGTTTTTTTATATTTCAAATCATTTAGATTTTGTTTCCAAAATAATAAAATTGATTTACTTAATCTATATACTTAGATCAGCAATTTTTTCTTATTAATTGTGTGATTTTTTTATTATCATTTACTTACCACAATAAAACATATCACAATACATTATATCGACTAATTTAACTAGATAGAAAACACAACAAATAATATTGAAGAAAAATATAATATTATAAGTAAGAATTTGAGAGAGAAAAATTAAAAAGAGCGTCTACTGAGTACTACTAAGTCTACTAATTGAAATCACTCTCACTCAGATGGAAGATCAACAGCTGACGCAATATCGTTAAAAATAATTATTACTTCTAGTATTGGCATTACTAATGGCAGGCTAGTTTAAGACGAAAGATTAATTTTATACGACAATAACTAAAATAATTACAAGCTTAGTAAAGTAAGTTCCGCGTTCAGAAGATTATTAATTGCAGGGATAATTTTGCGAAATAGTCAGTATTAACTTTGAATTACGTTTTGAAATAAGTTCATAAAATGTACATATTTTTACTCAAACCGTATTTTAGTAATGTTTCTATATTTTTTTTGAAATTTATCAATTCTTTTAAATTTTTTGAAACAACATAGTTAGTACTGTATGGCTTCAATATATTTCTCAAAACATTGCCATGATCTACGTTTTTAAATTCAAAATTCAGGTACAAAAACTTTAAATATACTGTGCGATAACTTTATTAAAGAGCAAAATATGTTTAAGTATAAATTAAATCATCTACAGCGAACAAAAAAATCGAGCCAGGAAGCATTGTTTAGATTTACATAAATATGTATTTCCATAATAATTTTTAATATTGTTTTTTACAACAATAGATATTGTCATGGTTACCGAAATAGGCCGGAAGTAAAATTATTTCAAAAACATTTATTTAAAAAATAACAAAGAACTGAAAAACACGTGCGATGAAGCACGTGGCTATAAAACAAAACAAAAGAAAAGAATTCTTTGATATTTCAAGAATTACGAGTGTTCTGAAAATATACCTTACTAAGAAGACATTCTAAATTTACTATTTCTTTTTTTATAATATTTCAACAATGGAACGGAAATTGAATATGAAATAAAAAATTTCATCAAATACATACTAATTCAATGAGATTTAATAGAAAATATTAAACTGTTGAGTGATTTTAATAATTAAAAGAAGTCATGAAGAGATATTGTCGACTTAAATTAGTAATAGCTATTTATGACCAAACATTTTTATTTGGATTTACGTAAGCTTTATGATACAAATAGCCTTGCTTACGCAGTTGTGCATAGTGTTCCTCATTAAATCCTTCAATACTTTAAATACTTCACATACCATATCCGCTCCGATAACAGAGCATATGGATCTATAATGTGTGAAAATATTTACCCCTGGAATAGATCATATGGTAATAATAATTAATTTTTGGCTCACATTATATACTAAGAAAATATTTTTCTTTTGATAATATATTAACATATAAGGTTACTATAATTATTAAATATTTTTCTCAATACAAATAATTTTAATTTGCTTAGTCTTTTGATATTTTTCCCCGGTAGCGTAGTTGGTAGCGTGCTCTCCTAGCAATCTGAGGAATGCTGGTTTGAATTGCCATCTGCCGGATTTTTAAAATCCAAAAATACAAGACTAGCTGTCTATTGGGTTGAGTAATTGTCTGACAAACAATTTTCGTTTGATGTCTTCAAATTGCGGATTCATGTACTCCTCTTTTGAGTTGGATATCTTTATACTGTGTAGATCTATATGCTCCATGGTATAAATAAATATTTATAAACATTTTTCAAGATATGTACTTCAAAAAAATATATAATTTAATCAATTAATATTTTCGACTGATGGTGCTTGATGGAAATTGATCTTAAATTCTGAATTA
>JAGVSQ010013628.1:0-11005 GCA_022683975.1 Rhyacophila evoluta
AAAAAAAATTAAAAAAAAAATAGATGCGTGAGCAAGTTGTTGTGACGACAACGTGTTGACATGCTGCCGAACATATTCATTCATCTATTTATAGCTATTTTGCATCTCTGTAACCGACGTTTTGCTGCTGTCACTCTGCCACCTTGGCATCTATCGTAGCCTCGGCCTTAATCGCAACAGTAAAATTATCATTGACATCACGTATAAATGGAAGTTACTGTACAATTTACAAATGTACTCCCATTTTTATTTAATAAGAATATTAAATTCAAAACCCCGCCACTGGTCACTGTGTATGATGCTTGTTTTTTAATTGTAGCATTATATTGATTGTGTATTTTCCTAAATCAAATAAAATTGATAAAATTTGTCAAAAAACGTAGGTTAACTGATTTTCGATGAATGCTAAGTTGAAATATACAACTTATAAATTTGGAAATAACCAAATGAACACATTGCGATAAATAGCCACATGGTTCGTTTTATAATAATAGCTTTGTTTATAATACAAAATTACGGAAATTCGAATGTAATAGCTTTTCCAGGAATCAACAAAATTAGTTCAATTTAAATTCGTATGGTTATTTTTACTCCATTTCCGTTAATTAATTACAAATGAAAACGTATAAACGCACACATCATCCCCTGTCAAACAACACAAATTATTATTTCCTAGTATAAAAATAGTAGACATGTTATCCACTATTCAAATATGACATATTAATGTTTTCAGGGAGTGCAGCCACTATTATGACAGACATTTTCTGAACCACACCTCAACAGATAAAAGCCTCTTGCGCACCTTTCCGTTTCATTCTGCCGGGTGACACATTCTTCCATTAGTGCCAAGCTTTTATTAAATAATTTATCGACAACGGTAATATTTCATATTAACTCAATAAAAAATACGTTTTCCGTGACTCGATATTTTATTTGACCGTTGATAAGTTAAAATAACTCTGCTGATTCAAAAAAATGGCTGATAAATAAAAGTTTTGTATATTTTTTACGGTTTCATATTTCATATTCATATTCGGTTAATAAGTAAAATATTTAAAAATAATTCTGTTAATTAATCGTAACAAACCAGTCGATCTAAATATAAGTTCAAGCATGTCTTTACAATTAACATTCTCGACAATCTCTCACTCGAGATAAATAACAATATTAATATGCGGATCATTTATTATTTCCATTTGCTGCAATTTAATCAGGACGCCACTGCATTCCACGTGACATATTAAATTGAGATATTTCTTTTGAAGATTTTTTATGACACGTGTTTTCCATATGCATATATGCATCCGACGCGGCGTATAATTCTCTGTCTGCTGTAGTAACTCTTTAAAAGAAAGACTTATTTTTAAACTATTTGCATATGGACAAAAGTGTGTTTAGTGGTTTTCAACATATGGGCCTATATATTTTTGTTTATTATTTTTACCGTGTGCGCTCCGAAAGTGGAGAAAATGATTCTCACCAGTGTGAAGATGACTAGTCTAAATGTGGATTACACAGATCTTCTCATTATCAAGACTTATTTTCTATAAGAATTGACTTTTGATAATTGAGAAATTAATAAACCAATTAGGCATTCATTTTTGCGTCTTAAAATTATAAACTATTTTATTAAGAATCTAATCTGAAATTTCCGACTCTGAAGCACGCACACTAACCTATTCATTTTATGAAATCGGTAAAAATTATAAATTGTTATGTTTCAGTTTTTACTTTCCTTACCCGTCTTTACACCTAGTCTTAATTCAGCGTGTCCCGGAGTTCTGATATTGAAAAGTGATCTACTTTATTCGGTGGAAATTTCCCAAGAATAAATATAAATTACCCTAGACTAAGGTTGCAACGCACTCAAGTGTGCTGAAGTTAAAAATTAGCACAATGAAACATATGGTATACATATATTCAAATAGAGTTATTTGATCAAGTAATTGTGTTACGAGATCATCGAAACAATGCTACAAATATTTAAAAATAATTAAATTTGCACTTTGTTTGTGTCTATTTAATTATTAAATGTGCTCTCCATTCACTCGCCGTGTCCTTACATCTAGTCTAAATCGGGTGTATTCCGCAGCTCTAATATTGAGAAGCGGTCTACTTTTTTTAACGGAATTATTGCTGGGCTAAATATATTTACTTAAGGTTACCATACACTCAAGTCTGCAGAAGATACCAATACACAAAAAAGTGTCAAATTAGAGTATGTAATTTGAAATACTGTTTATCGATAGGCAAGTATTAAATATCTTTTTTTATATCGCTAAAATATAGAATATTTTGTATAACTGAGATGATGTAGTATTAAGTATTTGGTACGGAATTTTACAATGTTACAGATTGGTAAGTTAGTATATATGTTATGCCTCTAAACTTTATTCACGATGAAACTTTACTTGATTCACATTCTTTCAATTTTGAATCCCACTCAAGAGAAACTTGGTTCGCCCGGACTTATTTACACTCCGTACCGTAAACTTTCCAGCAAAAAATATATATCTATGTATGACGTATAAATGAGAAAGTCTCCTGGAAATAAATAATAAAAGCGGGAAGGAGAAAAAAACTTTTTACGAATATCACCATCAATGTTTTATTTGAACGAACACTCGCGTAGTATTTTTTATTTTATTTTTATGTATTATGATACAACGTGAAATCACAAATTGTACACCTGCTGACTTCTAGATTTATATACTCACCACAAAGATTAGATGAGATTGGTGTAACACGATACACAATTTATCTGTGTACTGTTTGTTCTTTAGTGTTTTATTCTATAGGCAAAAATTCATTTAATACTGTATATAAGTCAGGTTTTCGACTAGTGACAATTAGAAAGAGTACACTCAACCAAGATTGAAGTATCCAAACTTTTCTGCCTCGTTGAACATGGCAATTACAGAATCCACGACTTCTTCGCAGTTGGGGATGATCTGATCTGGTGGCAAAACGAAGCCATCCTTTCCAGTATCACGAAGCTCGTATGTGTAAACAATTGGGATTTTGAATGTTGCTTTAGCCCAGTCCACACTTGCACCGCTTGCCTTGTCTGAAAAGAAGTCGTTTATCACTATTTAGCATCTATAATATAGAAATCATTGACAGATGATTGTTTTTTTTTACCATATCCGCACCAAAAGTGAAGCATAATGAACTTAATAGTGTGAAGACTCCAGAATTGGAGTATACAAATCTTCGGATTGTTAAGACATGTTGACTGATATTTTTTTTTACGAGAATTGATTAAGAGCCAATTACTTAGTCTATTAAGCATTTAGTCCTACAACTTTGAACTTTTTAAAATCCAGCAATACTTACATATTTCAGCCATAGTCCCAATTTTGTATTTGGTTCCATGTCTCGCTTCCAGGGCTTTTATGGTTGCTTTTCCAATGGCCAACTGTAAAATAAATATTAATAAGCCAATAATTTTGTGAAAAACAATACTAACATAAGTTTTAACTGCTGAAATCACTTGATGTTGTGGAAAAAATGGATTTGTTTATTACCATTCTGATTCATAATTAGAGTGTACAGATCAGTATAGCAAAGAGTGTTTGCTTTTATTTTTTAATGAAATTTATAGAGAAGCATTTATTCCTGTCTCGTTAAGACTTAAATTTACATATTTGGCTTTAGATTTTTGTGAACATGAAAAACTTACAACGTCATCGTAATTATCTAAATAGTCAGTGGTATGTCCATAGGGCAACATGAGAAGTTGAGAGTATGAGTGGAAGGCCAGGTATACATCAATCTTGTCTCCAAGCGTTGCGATGAATTCAGATAAAGACTTTGTTTCTGGTTCAGAGAACGGCCTGGGTCCTCCATAAGTGTCTGAGCATGAATGACTACTGGTTCCATGTTCTGAAATGAAAATATATATTCATATAATTTAACAGTACTAAATGTTTATACGCATTGAAAGGAACCCAGACGAGGCAAATCCACTAAGGATGCCATTTACTCAATGAAAACATATGCCTTCATATCCTCTAATAAGTGCATGTTAGATTTTTGTTGATATTGATGGTGATTTCGATAGTGCATCCTGGTCTCTCCTCTTGTGCAAACTCTGACTGAAATATATACCAGGATGTTCGGCAATCAAAAGTTACTTAATGCAGGAATAGATCAATCCTTTTTATGGTCGGTAGCCGGCGCTACAGAGTAATCATTAGAAGCACTATAATGGGATGTCTACAAGGCTTAGTATTGGGCCCTTTATTATGGAATGTTCTTTGTGACGACCTTCTTTTCCCTCCTATCTAACTCCAGCGTAATTGCTTGATAGGAATTATGCACACTCTAATGCACGCCAACCAAGGTATTAGGAAGCTGGTCCTGAAACACTTCTAGCACCTTATAGAACGTGCCACTTCGTTACCCCACGGTATACTTCCACATAAGGAATGTAGATACGTGGTAAGTGGTGGAAGGGAAAGCAAGTGCAAAACGTTATTTATCCACTCAATCTATTGATCACGTGAATAAAGACAATTTTTTTACGACTGCAGGATTTAATGTCTGACTTATTCAAAAATACGTCATTATTCTGAGATCCAGTAGATATTATGAATATCAAATATTACTATAAGTTATATTGAATTTGCACAATTATTTCTGTCTAGAACATTAAAATAGAGTGTAAAAATATCCTTACCACCCCAGTGAATGTCCCAGTTCCTGTTTGGATCAGCTCCCTTGCATAAGCCATGAGGACTCCTTGTTTTACGCCAAAGACGAGACTATAAATATAAAATATAATATGTTGTATAATAATTATAACTTCTTAATAATATGTTATAAATCTAAAAAAATTATTTCTTCCGATTCATTTTTGGAAGTATGCTAATTATCAATATATGAAAAAAAGACTTAAATATTATTTCTACGTTGGTTCGTTTTCAAATATAAAGAAAGTTTTAAATAAGTTCACTCAATCAATATTGTATAATACTTGAAAAAAATCTCTGCTTTTGTTTCGGAAAGGAACATTGTATGATGTCTTGGATTAATGAATTGTTTTTTACTCTTATCGTCTTATCTAGAAAGATTGTGAAATATTGGAAAAACGTGAAACTAACTAAAAAAATTAAGATACTTACACTAGTGTGAGTATATTCATAACCATCAGGATTTGCAACAGGCACAATATACCAGTCAAAACTTTCAGCAATTTTCCTGAAAGCTGGATCAGTGCTAGTCAAAAGCTCGTTGATAAAATAAGTCAAAGTGGCTGGTGAAATCCATTCACGTGCGTGAATGCCTCCTTCAAGGAAAACCACGCGTTTTCCAGGCTTGAATGAAATCTTGATTGCTTTGATTTCCCGCTTTTCGTATGTCTTTCCAGCTGTCATAGTAGTTGCTTTTCCTGGGTATGTAACTGCAAGACTATCCATCCAATCGTAGATGGTTTTGAGCTTGTGGAAACTGGTCCATGTCATACCAGCGCGGCCCAAACCGTCAGATACTTTTTCTTTGGCGATAAGTCTGTGAACATATTTTTCTAAATCAGTACCAATCATATTACTCAAGTGTGTTAATATTGCCTTGTGATTATTGACAAGAGCTAATATTAAAAAACTGATAGTTACGTTTTTCGTATTTGGCATAAACGTATTTCTTGGCGTTACTTTTTCGTGAAAATCTGTTTTCAGCCATTTCTCAACCTACAGCATCAATTCCTACATTTTTGGATTTTCAAAATCCAGCAGCTGGGAATCGAGCCCACACCCTCTGGTACCGAATCAACTACGCTAACCTCTGGGCTACCGGAGACGTAATTAGTTAAATAAGTGAATTTCAATAAAAATAAACATATCAGTTCATTTTGGGACACCTTTAAAATTAGAATAGGAAAACGAATAATAACTTTTAAGCTGCGGCCACCTCAAATGTTGATTATGTAAATCACCGTATTGTATCGACTTCAGCCACTCGTATTAAAAATTACGTAATTATCATAACATCTTATATTATCGCCTACTAATAACGACAGAGTGATATATCCATCAAAATAAAATTGCATTTAATGGGTTCATTAAATTATTGTACACTTCTTTTCAGTGAAATTTTTGTAAGCTTTTATTTATGATCGTCCGAGCAGGTAAAATCGCCTCATTGCTACATTATTGCTATTTCTATCCAACCAATGCCGTTTTTCGTAGCTTTGTCTCACTTCCGCACATTATTAACTATTCAGTAGGTTTTTTATATACAAATGATAATTTATTAATCTTTTAATTCTGTATCGTAGTTCATAATAATAATAAGATATGCTAATGATACTCGTATATCTACAGTCTATCTGCAGTCCGGAGACTGTCAATTTAAGACTGATGATTAGGATTGGAGTAAGTGAATGTCATGTGACATGAGCCTGTCGATGAGATGGATAGTACACAATTGTCGTTGCAGACTGACTAATATGCGGCCAGCCTTAAGACTGAAAATCGTTATGGATTGACAGTCCCCGGACTGTAGGCAGACTGTAGGTGTATGCGTACCATAAAAATCATATTTACGTTAAGTATTTTTTGCGTATATTATATTTAAATATAAAATTTGACTTTACCATAAATGATAATAAATGCTTGTCATTAAAAGCATCGTAATAGCTAAAGGGTTCAATAGATATTTGTAGAGTAAGAAATATATAAATAATTCAATTGTAAAATATTGAAAACTCTTAACGTGTAAAATTTGAAATATTTAGTTGATTATAATAGTTAAAATATACTCACTTCTGAACATTATCAACCATCACACCAGGCTTCAAATTTGCAGTAGTCATGAGTGCTACAAAACGCTTCTGATCCTTGGGAGCAACCATAACATCTACAGGAATACCGGCTTTATTGGGTCCAGCCCAAAAGTCAAAATCGCCATCTTCCTTTTCCAAACTGATGAGAAGATCCGTTTGCAGTTGGGTTCTTGGTCTCATACGGAAGACCTTGTAACCTTTGAAGGTCTCGAGCTCGGCGCTGCTTGCCAAGCACCAAGTGCCGGCCAAGAGAAACACCAATATGAACTTCATGGTCTGAAATGTAAAAAAATCATTATTTGTTATTTAGCGAATGTAACACAGTGTATCTGTAACGCTGTAAAGAGTTAACAATAATTATAGATTTAAATATAAATTTTTCCGAACAGATGTTCATTTGATATAAATATACTACTGGATAGAAAATTTCTTTAAGAGATCATTTCAAAGAACTTAGTTCTGAAATATTAACGTTTGAAAGTTTTTGATATATTCAAATACGAATTGTCAAGACATAATTTATTTTATAAATAGAGTATAGAAGCAATGTATTAGAGATAATATAAATATGTAGTGTTCAATAAGGGAATATTTGACTTATTTTCTAACTATTATACATTAAAAAACTCAATTTCCACAGAATTAAAAATCGTATAATTTTCAATTAATTTCTTAGTTGACTCGTCATTACATAAGAAAATTATTTGCACAATGTGTACATGAAAACTACACACATACGCTGTAGGAAACTAATAAACTAGAGCCGAATTGTTGATAGTTATAATCTACAGACACTTTTTCAATAATAATTATATGTTGTAATACTGTTAAAAAAATAATGGGCACACTCACCTGTGTTTCCAAAAGCCCAACGATGTTATCAAAGTATTTCACTGTTTATATACAGTCAATGAAATCCCCCCTCTTGAAATGAAAACATACGACTTTTTAAAAAATAAACATTTTATAAATATCTTATTGAAATTACCAGTGAATTGATTATAAATAATTCGATTATTAATACTGATGAATAAAGCAAAAATATTTTTTTTATTATAAATGTCAATGATTTATAAACCTTTTAATAGCCGTGCTTCTTTTTAATTTAGGGTTAAATATTATGTGTGTAGCTTATTATTTATTATTAGCATAAAAAAATCGTCGATAGATTGTTTTTGTCATATTGTCATGTTTTGTAATAAAAATTCTAAACTAAATATTTTTTTTAAATATTGTTATTCTATAATAAAATAGAATGCCTCAAGAAAGCCTGAGCCATGTCTATCTCTTTTGTTGACCAGTGGAACTCCAAGGTTCTAAGATAGCATCTACAGGATGTATTTCGACTAATAATATAAAATGTTTAATTCTTTTCCTGTATCATATGATATTTTAGCCTGTAGAAGATGTCTCTCTAAAATTTGGCAAATGCAATAGGGTGTTTCTTAACTTCTAAGATTTCATCAGCTTTCTACTTTGGCAAACATGCCTTCAATGCGTTTCATCATTGTGTGCATATATAAACTAGATTAGTAAAGACACCTGATTCCTATAAGACAACAATTAATTATCAATAAACAATTAAAATTTAACTACTAGTTTCAGATATGCCTCTTCTGCCATAATATACCGAATTCGAATTACTTTTGTCACTGAATCAAATATTGTTCAGCCATACTCCGAGAATAACTCAAAAAATCTTGACTGACTAAGCTGAGCTTTTATATTTGTAGAACTCAACCTCACATCGTGTCCTCCAAATTTTGCCATCATGGGTTAATCCGTAGATACAACGTTAAATTCTAGTAATGTCAAATTATTTTTATTAAAGTCGCATTAAAATAGAATTATTCTAACTATATATATATATGTATTAAGGATTTTGAAATTAATGAAATTGCGTATAAATTACATGTGAATAAAGATATGAATTATCCAAGATATATTTTCATACTCCTTAAGAAACTTGTAAGTGTGCGTGATTTCTTATTTAAATAACTACACCTTATTTAATGTGCCCACCATTCAGCCACCCCGTCCTCACACCTGGTCTTGATCAGGCGTATCCCGGAGCTCTGATATCGAGAAGCTACTTCTACTCTATTATTCTACTTTATTTGACGGAAATGTGGGGGGAGTAAATATAAATAACCCAAGACTAAAATTGCCACGCACTTAAGTTTGCTGAAGTTAAAAGAAATAAAATGATATAAAAGCTAATTGGAAAAAAAATTGAGACTTATTTGGTCAAGCAATCACGCTGGCCGTATTTTAGCTAAGCCCTGTTAATATCTAGCTTCGTTGAGAAAAGGCCCTTTCCATTTTTTTGAAAACTATAAAATTACCTCTTAAAACAAGGTGTAATTGCTGACAGGTCCGATAAATGGTCAAACCGACTTGAACTTACTAAAAATATATATTTGAAATGATTTTTGAAATGTTAATAATATTTTAATAACTGTCTTATGTCGATATACTGCTTGTTATTAATATATATATAACCTAAAAAAATATCTATAGGTCACCTGAAAATAGTGATCCGTGTGTATGTTAAATAAATTCAAATAGTTTCGACAGTAATTTGACAGGTTTGTTCCAATTGAGTGATTATTCGATATAGGCTTGATTATTTGAAAGTAAAATAGAATTAGATTTTCTCATTTTATGTGAAAATGTTTTTTATACAGGTCGATAAAATGTAATATGGTATTTAATGTGTTAATAATCTAACTGATATTTTTTGGTCTTAATTTGTGATTTTGGTAAAACCAATAAAAACTAACAGCATTTATATTATACACAGAATTATTGAGTATGGCAATTTTAGTTGCTTATTCAGTACTGCCTATCAATATATATGTTATTGATACTATCTAAAAATTTGGGAACATCCGGCGTTTAATTAAAGTGGATAACTAACCTGCCAGTAGTTATAATAAATATCAACACGTAAATGTTCATTAATTTGTAAAATGAGAACGGTTTTATTAGAATAACTAGATTAAAATTGTCATTTCCGTATTCCAAATGTGTTCTTATCTAAGCTAATTTGCTAATTTATTGCGTGTAAAATTGTCTTATTTACTCATTTTAGTTAGCATTTTAATAGGGGCAATTAATGAAAAGATTACATTTTATTTCACCAAAGAACAATTTTAACATTTCGCAGTGAATACAATATTATATTTTTTGATAGTAAAAAATATCTTTAAAACAATCTTTCTAACAAGCTATCAATGATAAATAATACTTTATATACTCGTATGCTTTTATTTAAGTTTAAGGGGGTGTATTAATAACTTACATTTTTCCCGTAAAAATACGTTAAATGCGCGTAATTTTATTTATATTTAAGCGTGTTTACCGAGTCATATGTAGTTTTTTACTTAAAGATGATGTACACTATTTTGAACAGATGGAAATTGAGTGGGTGACTGTTTTTCCATCGCCAAATATCTCCCCAGTAGCGTCCAGGTTAACGCGTGTGTCTAGTTATTCGGGGAATGGGAATTTGATTCTCATATCTGCCGGATTTAAAAAACTCTTAAAAACAGAACTGGATGTTTGCCTATTGGGTTTAGCAACTGTCTCACAAGCAATCTCGTGAAAAAGTAATCTGTCAAGACATGTCTTCACATTGCAGATATCCATATACTTTTGGAATAGATATCCTCACACCGTGTAGATCTATATGCTTCACTTTGGGAGCAAGCATGGTTTAAAAAAATCCATTTTATGAGACTCTAGCAGGTGCTACTAATACTGTGGCGTACGATTAATTCTGCCAGGTGACCTTAATGTCATATATATGGTGAAATTTAATGGAGGTATAAGTGTAAACTATACTAGTTATCGTTCACTGAATAGAACTCCTTCTCAAAACTTTGTATTACTAACACATCTACCGATGAATCGGTTGTGTCGATAGCTATTTTGGTTATAGTATTATAAGTCCTAGTTAAACCGGAGTATTCTAGATAATGGTACCAGACTCGAATAAGCTATTTAAAATTAAAATAATTAGAAATTTTTTCACACTAATTCAACAAAAGAGCATAGCAAAAATTATTATTTTGAGAAGCGATGAATAAGATTTTTGATAAAAGTATAAAAATGGTTTAGTACATAGATATAACAACATAGTAAACCGGAAAAACAATCCAATCTTAACTTATCTTTGTTTTAGAGATTTAGAAAATATCTGGCGATCAAAAGAAAAAA